>UESW01002959.1:0-26486 GCA_900491605.1 Calamus simplicifolius | reverse complement strand
TTCATTTCAAACATCAAACAAAAACTTTTCATTACAAAAATTACAAATTGTTCTAATGATTCTTGTCAAATGATCTAAAATCTTTCATTCCATCACTTGAGTGGCTACAAATTCTTTCAACCTTCTATCAACAAAAGAGCAAGCAGTCATGATTTTATCTTGAAGCTCTGCATTGCACTTTGAATAGGTCTCAGAATCTCCACAGATATCTTTAAGTTCTTCAAATATATTCTTCAGATCACTACTTAAAGATCCAGCAGAAGAGCTAAGAGTTGATTCTATCTTGCTAATGCGATCATCTAGGGAATAAAGAGTTTCTTTAAGATTCATAAATTTATTATCAAACTCAGTCTTCAGTTCATCCTTCTGAGCAGCAAGTAAGTCTTTGAGTTGCTCCAATTGAAGGTCTGAAAATCCAACTGATGAAGTAGATGGCTGAACAAGAGTTTGAGCAGGTGCAGGGGCAGGAACAGGACTCCTTGGCTGCGGAGAGGGAAACCCTCACAGATGGACCAGCCTCACAAGGTCAGAAAGTCTAGGCTCAGGGGCTCTCTCATCCAAGTTACCTTTCCTTTCCCATTGCCCGTTCACCTTTACAAATCCCATCCTATGCAAAGTGGCCAGACTGTAGTAATCAGTGTGCCTGAGATTCTTGGAGGTTCATTCTCTAGAATCACTACTCCTTGGCTCCTGAATACCATAGTTAGAATCATGCCGTAAGGTAAGGACTTCTTTTCCCTCCGCCTCGGCCATATAGAATATCATCATAGCAGCTAAATTAATAGGTTGACCGGTCAATATACTGTCCATCACAACAATGTCCCGCTCAGAGACATACTCAAAACGACCGGTTTTGGAAAAAATCCTGCTGCAAATTGAAGTAATCTTAATTCCAAGGGCAATTGGTTAGCCCTAATCTCTTCAAATTCTGTAACCTCTCTCCCTAACATCCTCGATAGAGCTGCTGATCTCTCACTGTGCATATCGGCTGCTAATCCGGTAATGGGGATGCTTAGGAGGTTTCCTAATTTTTGAAAAGTAAGATGAATCCTTTTACCTCTGACAGAGCTCACTAAACCACCATCACCTCTCGATAAATTGAAGTAAAATTCTTTTACTAGTGCTGGGTATGTAGGAACATCAAGAGAACAAACTTTATCCCAGCCTAATTCTTGAGTTGTCTCCCAATCGAGAAACCTCGGATTCAAAGAACTCAAAGTCAACTTTTACCCATAGTTATTACCCTCCCTGCTAGGGTATCTACCTGAGGTGAAGAGTTGGGATTGTCCGAAGCGGTGGAGGAATCCTCGGAGACGGCTCGCGGACGGGTCGCCTCACGGAGCGTTTTTCGGTCACCACAGGCGCTCCAATCACCGAACCTCTTCTCTTAGGTGCCATTGGATCCTTAGGAAAGCTTGGGTAGAGAGGAATTAGAGATGGGGAGGCTTTGAGAGAGTTTTGGAAGAGTTTGGTAGAGGATTTGAGAAGATACGAAATGACGAGGTGTCGACTCTGCCCTAATAAATCGATTTGGGACCCCAGGTGTCGACTCCCGCAAAGTCGGGTGTCGACTCCAAATCGCTAACACAGTCAGCGCTCGAACTGGAGTCGGCTCCACTTATACGGGTGTCGGCTCCAAGGTCAGGGACCGAGAGCGACACAGACAAGGTGTCGACTCCTCATTCTGAGGTGTCGACTCCACTGACAGTTTCAGAGAAAAATAATTGAGATTCAAACATCTGAAACTTGTCAAAATAAATTCATAAAATTGATAAAAAATTTTGGAGTATGAAGAATCAAGTTACTCAGATGACTAGATAATTTGTCCTTAAAATTATGAAAGGAATATCAAGAAATTAATAGAAATCTAGATAGTCATTCCTTAGGTTTCAAAATCAATCCAAAGGGTCACATATCCCTAATTCACCTCTAAGATAACAAAATCTCTCTTCACTCAAAGGTTTTGTAAATATATCAGCTAATTGTTCTTCA
Source organism: Calamus simplicifolius (assembly GCA_900491605.1). NCBI lineage: Eukaryota > Viridiplantae > Streptophyta > Magnoliopsida > Arecales > Arecaceae > Calamus > Calamus simplicifolius. Next base: position 24,494 of record UESW01002959.1, on the reverse strand, counting down.
GTATTAACATATTCAAGACAAATTTCATTATTAGCTACATGTTCTCTTATAAAGTGATATCTAATTTCAATGTGTTTTGTTCTTGAATGTTGAATTGGATTTTTAGTTAAATTTATTGCACTTGTGTTATCACATCTAATTGGAGTTTTATCAAGTGTTATGCCATAATCTTCAAGTTGTCTCTTAATCCAAAGGATTTGAGCACAGCAACTTCCAGCTGCAACATATTCTGCTTCAGCAGTAGATAATGCAACCGAATTTTGCTTTTTGCTAAACCAAGAGATTAAGTTACTTCCTAAGAATTGACATGCACCACTTGTGCTTTTTCTATCTAATTTACATCCAGCATAGTCAGAATCAGAATATGCAATCAAGTTTAATGTTGAGTCTCTAGAATACCATAAACCTACATTTTTAGTTCCACTTAAATATCTTAAATTCTTTTTACAGCAATTAAGTGAGATTCTTTAGGTTCAGATTGAAATCTAGCGCATAGACATACAGCAAACATATATCTGGTCTACTAGCTGTTAAGTAAAGAAGAGATCCGATCATACCTCTGTAATATTTTTGATCTACTTTCTTACCATCTTCATCTTTGTCCAGCTTGCATGAAGGACTCATAGGAGTTCCAAGTGGTTTGATTGACTCCATTCCAAACTTCTTGAGAAGTTCTTTTGTGTATTTGGCTTGATTGATGAAGATTCCTCTTTGCTTTGCTTGATTTGAAGTCCTAGGAAGAAGTTGAGTTCTCCCATCATGCTCATTTCAAACTCACCCTGCATTAACTTAGCAAATTCTTGACATAACAAATTGTTAGTAGCACCGAATACAATATCATCAACATATATTTGTACTACTAATAAATCCTTGTCTTTTCTTTTCAAAAATAGTGTTTTATCAACATTTCCTCTTGTAAAATCATTTTCAATCAGAAATTTACTTAATCTTTCATACCAAGCTCTAGGTGCTTGTTTTAAACCATATAGTGCTTTGTGCAATTTAAAAACATGATTTGAAATTCATGATCTTCAAAACCAGGTGGTTGTTCAACAAAAACTTCCTCATTTATAAATCCATTTAAAAATGCACTTTTAACATCCATTTGAAATAAATTGATATGCATATGACATGCAAATGCAAGTAATAATCTAATTGCTTCTAGTCTAGCTACAGGTGCAAAAGTTTCATCAAAATCAATTCCTTCTTCTTGATTATATCCTTTTGCAACTAATCTAGCTTTGTTTCTAATTACTATGCCATTTTCATCTAATTTATTTCTAAATACCCATTTTGATCCTATAACAGAATGATCTTTAGGTCTATCTACAAGAGTCCAAACATTATTTCTAGTAAATTGATTTAATTCTTCTTGCATAGCTAACATCCAATTATTATCTTTTTCTGCTTCTTCAATAGTTTTAGGTTCAATTTGAGATACAAATGCAAGATGATTATTGATGTTTCTCATTGATGATCTAGTTCTTACTCCTTGAGATGGATCACCTATAATCTTTTGGATGACCATAGGCATATCTCCAATCTCTAGGAAGATCTATCATTATGATTTGCATCAACAACATCAACACTAGGAGAATCATTATCTTTAGCTTCTTGTTCATGATCCGAAGATACATCAATATTAATTTTTCAATGTCTCTTTCTAAATGTTTGTATCTTCCTCATCATCAATTTTTCAGAACTCGATGCTAAAGATTCATCAAAAATTATATGAATAGATTCTTCTACAATTAAGTTTCTCTTGTTAAATACTCTATAGGCTTTACTAGATGTTGAATATCCTAAGAAAATGCCTTCATCAGATTTTGCATCAAATTTTCCTAGATTATCTTTACCATTATTATGAATGAAACATTTACAACCAAATGCATGAAAGTAACTTATGTTTGGTTTTCTATTATTCCATAGTTCATAAGGAGTTTTCTTAATGATTGGCCTAATTAAAGCTCTATTAAGAATGTAACATGCCGTGTTTATAGCTTCCGCCCAAAAGTATTTTGGTAAGTTGCTTTCACATAGCATGGTACGGGCCATGTCTTCTAAAGTTCTATTTTTTCTTTCAACTACTCCATTTTGTTGTGGTGTTCTAGGTGCTGAAAAATTATGATGAATGCCATTTTCTATGCAAAAGTTTTCAAATAATGATTTTCAAATTCAGTGCCATGATCACTTCTTAGAGACACTATGGTGTTGTTTTTCTCATTTGTGACCTTTCTTGAAGAATTTCAAAAATAATGGAAAGGTCTCATCTTTATGAGCTAAAAACATACCCAAGTGTATCTAGAATAATCATCTACAATCACAAGACCATATTTCTTTCCTCCTAGACTTGTGGTTCTAGTAGGTCCAAAAAGATCCATGTGAAGTAGTTCAAGTGGCCTAGAAGTGGAAACAATATTTTTAGATTTGAAAGAATTTCTAGTTTGTTTTCCAAATTGACATGCATCACAAATTTTGTTATTTTCAAAATCTAGTTGTGGAAGTCCTTTTACTAAATCCATTTTAATTAATTTTGAAATAAGGTGTGTGCTTGCATGACCTAATCTACGATGCCATAACCAACCAATCTCATTCATATTAGCATTATTAGCAACTAAGCAATGATTACTAGTAGACAAATTGTCTAAATCAATCAAGTATACATTGCCATTTCTATTTCCAATAAAAACAATGCTATTATCAATGGGATTAGAAACAGTGCAGACAGATGCTTCAAATGATACTTTAAAACCTTTATCACATAATTGGCTAATACTTATTAGATTATGTTTTAAACCATTGAACATATAAAACATTTTCAATATATGTGGAGGGAGTTATTTGAATTTACCAAACCCCATGATTTGGCCTTTGCCATTGTCACCAAACGTAACAACTCCTCCTCTTTTGCTCTCAAGGGTGATGAATTGATCCTTGTCACCCGTCATGTGTCTTGAGCAGCCACTATCGAGATACCACTTTCGCTTTGATCTTTTGGCCGCAAGACACTCCTGCAAAAATAATTAAGTCTTATATTTAGGTACCCAAGCCTTCTTGGGTCCTTCATGGTTAGTAGCATAAAAATTGTTCCTTTGGGAACCCATATTTTCTTGCCTTTACTATTAATTTTGTTACTTTTCTTGCATTACATTCATAGGATTTATGGCCTTTCTTGTTACAATAATGACATGTAACATTATCTCTATTTTGTTCTTTTCTAAAAATTTTTGAAAATTTTTGTTTTATGTTAGGTCTATATCCTAATCCAGCTTATCAAATATAGCTCTTTGATTACTAATAATAAATTAAGTTTTTCAGAACTATAAGTAAATTTATCAACAATATTCTTATATTTATCAACTTCCTTCTTTAATTATCATTTTCATTGAAAATTGATCTTTTCTTTTGTCAAATTTTTTTTCAGATTTCAGCATCTTAATTCATTAGTAAGATTATCTTTTTCTTTAATTAGAATTGAATTATCATTTTTCAAAGATTTATTTCTTTTTCAAAACTTTAAAATCATCAACTAGTTCATTAAAAGCTTCAAACAATTCATCAAATGCAAATCATCACTAGGGTTTTCGAACTTACCTCGTTGTCGTCGTTTGCCATAAAGCAAATGTTTGCAACTTCTTTTTGTTCTTCCTCTGAAGAGGATTCATCGCTGTCACTCCAGTTGCAACATAGGCTTTCTTCTTCTTCTTGTAGGCTTTCTTAATAAGGACAATCATATCTAAAGTGCCCCGGTTTTTACACTCATAGCATATCAAGGGGTCTTTCTCTTTGTCCTTGTCCTTTTCCTTTTCTTTTTCTCCTTCCATCTTAATTCAATTTCTTCTTGTGGAAGGGTCTCTTTCTTCTCATGAATTTTTTGAATTTCTTGCTAGAAGAGCTGTCTCATCATCATCATCATCATTATCACTGCAGCTCTCCTCACTTTCTGCAGCCTTAAGAGCTATGTCTTCTTCTTTCTTGACTCTTCCTCTATGTGCTGCTTCATGGTTAAGCTCATGGGTCATTAGGATCCAAGTAGCTCCTCCAAGGGTAAAGTGTTGAGGTCCTTGGCTTCTTGGATTGCTGTCACCTTTGCTTCCCAAGTCCTTGGAAGTGACCTAAGAATTTTGCGAACAAGTTCAGAGTTAGTATAAATCTTTCCAAGACTTTTCAAACCATTTACAATATCAGTGAATCTAGTGATACATGCATGTATAGTTTCAGTTTGTTCCATGCTAAATAATTCATATTTATGAACAAGAATATTTATCTTTGATTCTTTTACTTGGTTTGTACCCTCATGGGTAACTTCTAATCTATCCCAAATTTCTTTTGCGGAATTACATGTAGAGATTCGATTAAATTCATTTGCATCTAAGGAACAATATAAACATTCATGGCCTTAGCATTGAGCTGAGCCATTTTCCTATCATTATCATTCCAATCCCTTTCGGGCTTAGGAACAATAGAGCCATCAACAATGTGTGTGGGTGTACTAGGTCCATTAATTATAACACCCACAATTCATAATCAGAAGCTTGAATGAATATCCTCATTCTTGCTTTCCAATATGAATAGTTGGAACCATTAAATAAGGGAGGTCTATTCGTAGAATGACCTTCAGCAAATGAAGATCCAACTTGAGTGCCATTTGGATCTTTAGCTCTTGATCGTGTGATCAAATTCTAAATGAGCACTTGCTCTGATACCAATTGTTGGCCCAGATGGCAACCCAAGAGGGGGGGGTGAATTGGGTTCTTTAAAAATTTTAACCTTTTAAAATATTTCTTAGATAGATGAAATGCAATGCAATATTAAGCACAAACAAGGAGATAGAGATAGAGATAATAAAGCACGGCAAACACAAAGATTTTATAGTGGTTCGGTGTATCCAACACCTACGTCCACTCCCAAGATTCACTTGGGTCCACACTATAATCTCTAGATTACAGCCGAGTTGTTTTCCAAGCTCACAACTCAAACTTGTTGTTTCCCGGGATCACAACGAACCCAGCCGGTTTTCCGGGCTCACCAGCACAAAACCCTAAACTCAAGCTAATCTAGCTTGACCCGAGGTATACAACCTCCACTAGTTCAATCCCCTTGATTGAACTAGCACAAACAAGAAAGAATAATATTTTTCAATAATACAAAGCTCCTCAAATGAGCAAATATTCAAAATAAATAACAAGGTTAGAAAAGCCTGTTTGAAGTATTGGATTTGAGCTTTTCTTCTTTTCTTCTTTTCCTCTTCTCTTTGGAGATGTTGAATCAGGCCTCAGCTTTGATTCGTTGCAAATGTTGCAGATGAGAAGTTGGAAAATCTTCAAAACAGAGCTTTTTCTTCCTTTTTGAGAATCCTCCGATTTTTCAATTTGAACCTTGGATTCTCTTTGAGCTTTTTGGAGTGGAAGGATTTGAGTTTGAATACTTTTCTCTTGGATTTCAGGCTCAAGACTTCTCGGATTTTTTTTTTTTCCATTTTTTTTTCTTTTTTTTTTTCAAACGGGCTTCTCCCCTTTTTATAGATTTCTTTAATCCATTTTTGGGAGAAAACTAGCCGTTGGAGTGTACCTGGAAACAAAATATATCCGTTAGAAGTTAGGTAAAAAGAAATATTACCGTTAGAGCTGATCTGGCATTTTAAAATTTTGTCCCAGACAGGTTGGAGTCGGCTCCAACTTTTCAGGTGTCGGCTCCAAGTCGTTTATCCAAAAATAGAAAGTTCTGAGTTCGTCGAGGAGTCGGCTCCGAAAAAGTTAGGTGTCGGCTCGCCATCGTCAGGTGTCGGCTCCAAAAGACTGTGTGTCGGCTCCAAGATGCTCAAAAATCAAGCGTTCTGTCCCCGCATCGGAGTCGGCTCCAGACACTGTAAGTGTCGACTCCGAAACTCTGGGTGTCGGCTCCGAAACTCTAGGTGTCGGCTCCGGACCGTATCAAAAATCAGAAGAATATTTGACTGGCCATGGGGTCGGCTCCAGGATTCCTAGGTGTCGACTCCAGGTCTGAAACTTTGAAACTTATGATTTGCAATTGATTCAAAACACGTTTCTTAATACCTTTAAATCGATCAAATATTTTTAAGCCCTGAAACACTTATCAAATCTATTAGTAATCAAATAAATATACTCAATTCCTTTATTAATCATCAAAATCAATAATTGGGTCAACATCCATGAGGGTACAAATCAAGTCAAGGAATCCAAATAAATATGCTTGTTCATAAGTATGAATTATTTAAGATGGATCCTGCTAAAATATTACTGATATGTTTACAAGATTTACTAATATTATTAATGGATTAAAAAGTCTTGGAAAATCTTATGCTAACAGTGATCTTGTTAGAAAAATCTTAAGATCTTTATCTAGGACATGGGAAGCAAAACTCACTGCAATTCAAGAAGCAAAAGATCTCAACACTTTATCACTTGAAGAGTTGGTCAGTTCTTTGATGACTCATGAGCTTCAGCAACGACAACATATCGATGAAGATGAATCAAAGAAGAAAAGGACTATGGCTTTGAAGAGTGTAACTCAAGAAGATGAAAGTAAAGAAACCACTAGTGACAGTGAGAAAGATGATGAAATGGCACTTATTTTAAGAAAATTTAAAAGGTTCATGAAGAGAAAGAAATTTGGAAAAAGAAAACAATTTATCAAAGGAGACCATAGCAAAAATAAGGAAAAGAGTGAACCTCCTACATGCTATGAGTGCAAGAAACCTGGACACATCAGACCAGATTATCCACTATTAAAGAAAGGATCTAAAAGAGTAAAGAAGAAGGCAATGATGGCTACTTGGAGTGACAGTGAAGCAACAAGTTCAGAAGATGAAGAGAAAACTGAAGTTGTAAATGTTTGCTTCATGGCTGATAATGATGAGGTAAGCCCTAACTTTTTAGATGACTTTACCTTTGATGAATTACAATGTGCATTTTATGAACTTATTGACGATTTTGCAAATTTAAGTTCAAAAAGCAAAGAATTAAAAAATGAAATCAAAAATCTTACTCTTGAAAAAGAAAGAATTTCAAAGGATAATGAATCATTGTTAAAGGAAAACCAAGATTTGAAAAATGAAGTGGATAAATTAAAACCAATTGTTGATAGATTTAGTCTAAGTTCAGAAAAATTGGAAATGGTTTTAAATAGTCAAAGAGCTATTTACAATAGAGCTGATCTTGGATACAATACTTTTGAAAGACAAAATTTTTTGAAAATTATTTATGAGCATGCTGATGATTCTACTAAAATTACACATTTTTAAATGTGGAAAAAATTGGACAAAAAGCTTATATTTGTCAAACACAAAAGCTAAGAGAAATATGGGTTCCAAAAGGAACCATCTTGACTAACCCTAAAGGACCTAAGAAAGCTTGGGTACTTAAAAACAAAAATTGAAATTATGTATGCAGGTGTGTCTTGCAACCCGAGCAATTAAAAGACAATGGTACTTGGATAGCGGGTGCTCAAGACACATGACCGGTGATGAATCGCAATTCATCAATTTGGAAGCAAAAGATGGAGGTGCTGTTACTTTTGGTGATAATGGCCAAGGAAAAATAATTGGCATTGGAAAAATTGGTATCACACCTCATGCTTATATTGATAATGTTTTGCTTGTGAATGGACTGAAACACAATTTACTTAGCATTAGTCAACTATGTGACAAAGGATTTAATGTTACTTTTAAATCATCTCTATGCATTGTTAAAAATCCTGCAAATGAAAACATGAAATTTGTTGGTCATAGGCATGGTAATGTATACATTGTTAATTTAAATGATTTGCATGATCAAAATATTGATTGCCTAGTTGCTACTAATAATAAAACTGATAATAGTTGGTTATGGCATCGTAGGCTAGCTCATGCAAGCATGGATTTACTATCTAAATTAATTAAGAAGGATTTAGTACATGGTTTGCCGAAACTTGTTTTTGAAAAAGATAAAATTTGTAATGCTTGTCAATTTGGAAAACAAACCAGAGTTTCTTTTAAATCAAAGAATTTAGTTTCAACCACTAGACCTTTAGAGCTCTTACATATGGATTTATTCGGTCCTACAAAAATAACTAGTCTAGGAGAAAAAAGATACGGTTTTGTTGTTATTGATGATTTCTCTCGCTTTACATGGGTTTTATTTTTATCTAGTAAAGACGAAGCATTTTCAGCATTTCAAAAATTATTCAAAAGAATTACAAATGAAAAGAATTCTTCTGTTTTGTCGATACGAAGTGATCATGGAAAAGAATTTGAAAACAAATCTTTTGAAGAATTTTGTAAAGAAAATGGAATTGAACATAATTTTTCTGCACCAAGAACACCACAACAAAATGGAGTAGTTAAAAGAAAGAATAGAACATTAGAGGAAATGGCGTGTACCATATTGTGTGAAAGCAATCTTCCAAAATATTTTTGGGCAGAAGCTATTAACACTGCATGTTATGTTTTAAATCGTGCATTAATCAGACCTGTTTTGAAAAAGACTCCATATGAACTTTGGAAAGGAAGAAAACCTAATATATGTCACTCTGACGTTTTTAATGCTCATTCACTGCACCATATGGACTTTGCCAAACGGGATGGTATTTGGTTAAAGGTTAGGTCTAGAACAGGCCAGTCTAGTATGCCACCGCCAACTGTGACTCAATCTGCTTGTTCTACTCAGAACTTCTTCAATCTTGACTTCAACCATCCGAATCCTTACCTTGCTGCTATGTCTGATGATCAAAATCCTTTTCAATCTGATCCACCCAGTATGAATGCTCCTGGACCTTCTTATCATAATGACAACCAAGCTCCTGCTCCTCTTCCTATCGTTCGTATAAGTGATGATCAAATTCGCCTTATTATCAATAAATTGACCCTTGCCACTTCTAGTCGAAGCTTTGAAGATAGTGCTTCTTCTGTCAATGATCAGACTCTCGTTCCACATATTTCTTCTGTTTTTGAAAACATATCTCAGATTAAACTTATTCTTGAGCGACTTGTCCATGATGTGAATATTCTCAATGAAAGAGTTTTTCATCACAATGAATCTGTCATGGAGCGGATCCTAAAAGAGATTAATTTTCTAAAAGGTAAGCTTGATAATTTTGAAACTAAGGCAGAGTGGGTAGAGCACCAAATGAGATCTACAGAGACCCAGACCCGGGATGCAGCAAACGCTGTTGACCATTGGACCGCATCCTTCTCAAGGCTGAGTCAACTCCTAGAGACTTACATCACTCTTTTTGTCGCCTCTGCGCCTGATGCTTCTTATTCTCATCCGCACCTCTGGACTCCACCGACATAGCCTTCCTCCGACAAGCCTGGATCTTCAAACAAACCAAATATTTTTTTAGTGCATATTTCTTCTTTTGATGACGACAAGTGATTATGTTTGACTTATGATGTGACCGTACTTAGTACTGTTGTTTTTGTAATGCATGACTATGTTTTATGACTTGAGACCATGGCGTGTAATGTTTGTAATACTCTATTTTGTAATGATATGAATGACTGCTCAAATTATGTATGTTTGATCACATCTCCTTGATATATTAGGCTTAAATTTATTGCAAAACTCTTCAAACTTCTTTTTGATTAATGACAAAAAGGAGGAGAAGATTATTGCATACATTAAGGAATGGAGTAAAGTAATAACTCCATATATTCAGGGGGAGAAAAAGATTTCACTGATTCAGATTGACAGGGGGAGAAATTAATGTTTTCTGATTATACTCCTGTCTACTTCCTATATTTGTTCCTTGTGCTTAAAGGTTTTGTCATCATCAAAATGGGGAGATTGTTGACCCCAGATTGATTTTGATGATTACAAAACAATTAGGCAATTCTAAGCTTGATACAGGGAAGTTCGGTCGCCTTGCAAGTAAGTATCTTCGTGCAAAATTTCATCGGTAAGAAAGTACTCATTTAATTTGCTTTGAATATTTTTTATTAGCTTGGGAGTTAACTGGTTAACTAACTTGTTATTCCATTTAGCTAGCTGGCACACCTCTCAGCTAGCTGATACATTATCTCAGTGCTTGGCCGAATGATCTTGTATTTTAGCTAGCTGGTTAGCTAGCTTGTTGGCTAGCTGAAGTTTCTTCAGCTAACTAAAATGCTCGTCACAGTGCTTGGCCGAACGCTCTATAAATTTAGCTAGCTGGTTGGTTAACTTGTTAGCTAACTGGAATTCGTTTTAGCTAACTCCAGTTGCCTAGCCGAATAGTCTTAAATTCTAGTTAACTATTGAGCTAGCTGCCAGATCTTCTAGCGAGCTGGCAGTTCCTTTAGCTAACTACTTAGCTAACTATTTTATCTTGGAGCTAACTGGTTAGTTAACTATTTTTCACAGGTGAGCTTGTGGCCGTGAGATTTGAAAATTTAGTTAGCTGAGGAGCTAACTCCCTCTCTCTCTGGCCGTTTGTTTTCTCTGCTTAGCTAACTGGAAAGCTAGCTATCTTTTCGTTAGTTAATTGGAGAGCTAACTAAGCTGGGTGGTTTCTCTGCTATTTTTGAAATTAGTTAGCTAGTGAGCTAACTGCTGAGCTAACTCCACTTCTTCTGTTATCCCTGTAGCCGAGAGCTTTAAAATTTTAGTTAGCTGGAGAGCTAACTAGCAATGCATGGCTCTTTCTTCTGACTTTTTGATTTGCCTGTTAGTTAGCTAGAAAGCTAACTATCGATTGATTAGTTAGCTAGTGAGCTAACTAAGAAATCTGCACCATTTTCTCCTGGCGTTTACTTTTGCTGTTAGTTAGCTGGAGAGCTAACTAGCAACCATTTTAGTTAACTAAAGTGCTGCCTCTGGACGTCTTTCTCAACCGTGGCCTCTCTTGTGAGCTAGCTGACTAGCTAGCTGAGGATTATTGCTTAAGTCTTGGCCGAATGGTTTCTTGGCTTCAGCTGCCTGAAGTTATTTCCAGCCAACTACCGCCTGAGTTCTTGAGTTTGCTTTTCCTTTCTTACTCTTTCTCTAATGCTATTTTAAGCTACACTTAACTTTTGGATTTTTGAATTTTTGTAGTGCTTTTCCTTCCTCAAATGGAGATCAGCATTCAATGCTTAAGGAAAACATTTATAACGGTTATATTTTCTTCCCGTTTTTATTTCCATTTGTTCCTAATGTATCTAACGGATATTTTTCATGTTGGATGTTTAAAAAAGGTGGGATCTGAAGCACACCATGACGATTTTTGAAAAAGAGAGTTTAAAAGAAAAATAAATCCAAGAAAGAGCTTATATTGCATATTGTTGAGTGGTTGTTGTTGTGCATTCAAGTTCATTCATTGCTCCAAAAAGTCGTCCGGATCTTTGAAGCTTTCAAGCAATCAAGATTTCAGCTACTTCGATCTCGTTCATTTATTACTGAGTTTATTGTTTCAAAAATTGTAAAGTATATTCTAAATATTTTCTCATTGTGGGAGCTTCTCTTTATCATTCCTTGATCGTTTTTGTAAAAGGGTTAGTGTTAACCCTGATTATTTTGGGCTTCCTTGTGCCTTGAAACAAGAGGACTAGCCTAGGTTTGGCTAGGGGATTTGGCTTCCTTGTGCCATGAAACAAGAGGACTAGCCTGATGTGGCTAGGGGTTTTTGGCTACCTTGTGCCGTATAAACAAGAGGGCTAGCCTGGTTTGGCTAGAGGCTATAATCGTTGTGATACGATTAGTGGAATTCCCAAAGGTTTTGGGGAGTGGATGTAGGTGCTGAGTTTGGCACCGAACCACTATAAACTTCTGTGTGTTTGTGATTGTTTGATTCTCTACTGTTATCATTCTGTGCACTCCACTACACCGCTGCAAATCAAAATTAGGGTTTAAGCACATACTTGCATAGTAATCAATTTTTTTAATAACCCAATTCACCCCCCTCTTGGGTTGCTACATCTGGGCAACATTGAGGATCACTTAAGGATCTTCATTGAACAACTAGCCCGAATGAACCAAGACATCAAGCAATCTGGGGCTAGATTAGGGTCTAGGTTTGATCAAGTCAAAACTAGGTTAGGCATCCTAGAATATGCCCCGTGAGGCCCATACTGAGTCTGATCATGAGACCCCACCTCATCCTAGAAGAGCCCAACAACCTGACCTCTATATAAGGCCAAACCCTAGGGGACCTCCACATCATGATCCTCACTTTGGGATGGGCCTAGGAGACCACCTCGACCTGATCTAGTCCTAGATGTCCTCCCTAGGAGACCCAATCATGAGGCAGTAGACCAAGAAGAAAGAGCATTTAGAAGTGTCAGACTTGAAGCACCTACTTTCGATGGCTTTATAGACCCTAAGGACTAACTAGATTGGGAGGAAGAGATGGACCAGTACTTTGACTGGTACGAGATGTCTGAGGAGCGTAAGTTTAGATTTGCCAAGCTTAAGTTAATACGACAGGCTAGGTTATACTGGGCTACTATAGAGTGAAGGCAAGCACTAGAGGGTAGAGACCCCATAGTCACCTGGTATGCCATGAAGGCTAGACTTCAATCCAATTATGTCCCAACATCGTATGACCAGAGCCTATTGGACCAATGGCAGGGATTAATTTAGGGTAGCAAAACTGTGAATGAATACATTGCGACATTCCAAGAGTATACCATGAGGTGTAATATCGTTCAGTCTGAGAAAGTCACCCTATCCAAGTTTAGGTATGGCCTGAGAGCATATATTCAAAGAAAACTCTTCCTGAGAAGGGTACACGATTTAGATGAAGTTTACCAAGTTGCTAGGGATTATGAACATTTTTAGAGAGGGCCACCCTATCGTAGATCAGAGGCTACCAAGAGCCTGAGCTCATATCCAGGATCAAGCCAAGCCTATCCTAGTCATCCCAGACCTACCCAGTACTCAGACCCCCGCCAGACTTACCCGAGTCGACCCAACACTAGCCAACCTAGTACAAGTTGAACCGAGTTGTTTCGACCCGAGAATAATACCCCTATACCCCAGAGAGAGGATAAGGACAAATCTGTAGAGGTCCAGAAAAATTTCAACCCCCAGATCAAATGCTTTAGATGCAACAAACCAGGACATATAATCAGCCAGTGCCCAGTTAGATCCCTTCATATAGATGAGTTACCTAAGACTGAATTCGAGCCCCTAGTTAAGCATGAGGGAGAGGTCTATGAGGCTGATACCCATTTGATAGATGAGTACGATGGAGAGGAGAAAATTTAATTCTGAAGATCTACTAGGAGTGGTTAGATGTATCTTGACCCAGACTCAAATTAAGGACTAGAAAGATTGGCGTAGGACTAACATCCTACAGACTTTTGTTAAGATAGGGGATAAGGTGTTCAAGATAACAGCTGATAGCGGGAGTTGTGTCAATGTTGTTTCTGCCAATACAGTTAAATCATTAGGATTGACAACAGTTCCTCATCCTAGTCCCTATAATGTCTCATGGGTAGATTCCACCTCTTTCCCAATCAAGTCTAGATGCCAAATACTAATCAAATTATAAAATTATGAAGAAAAGATCGAGTACGATGTAATTCCTATGGGTGTTAGTAGTATTATTAGGTCGACCTTGGCTTTACGATCACGTTGCCACCTTATTTGGTCGATCCAATATCTGCTCTTTTAAACACAATGGAAACAAGTATGTAATCATCCAATTCCACCTAGGGACCCAATCAAGAAAGGATCTAGTAGCCTTAAGGATAGCAAGCTAAAAGTTAATCTGATTAAAGCTAAGAAATTAAAAAGGACATTACTAAGGGTAACTCTGTTTAGATTTTGACCACTGTTGGCCCAGATGGCAACCCAAGAGGGGGGATAAATTGGGTTCTTTAAAAATTTACAATTAAAATTAATTTTTCAAGATGAATGTGCACAAGTAAAGTATAGAGAGTATGATGCTATGATTGCTGAACACAATATAAATTAGAGAGAAAGAGAGAAGAGATAAGCACGATAAACACAAAGGGTTTATAGTGGTTCGGTGTTAGCTACACCTACATCCACTCCCAAGCAACTCTCGGGTATGCACTATAATCACCCTAATTAAAGCAGAGTTGTTTTGCAAGATCACAACCCAAACTTGTTGTTTTACAACAGGATCACAACGAACCCAACCGGTTTTCACAGGTTCACCAGCACACAACCTAACACAAGCTAATCTTAGCTTGCCCGAGGTCAACTACCTCAAATGATTTAATCCCCTGATTGAATTAAAAAGCAAACAAATAAAGTAAATATTTACAACAATTTAGACGCTCCTCAAATGAGCAGATAAACAATATAAATAAAATGAGAATAGAAAAGCCTGATTGGAAGCTGATTGATGTTGAGTTTTTCTTCTTTTCCTCTTCTCTTCTGAATGATCTTTCAAAGTTTGAACTTAGGCACTTGAAGAAAAGTTGGTGAAGAGAAGGATGAAGAACTAGGGCTCTTGCTTTTCTTCTTCTAATTGATGGAAATCCTTCGGATTTGATCTTTGAAAGCTTTTTGATTTCTCTTCTATCTCTTTTGAATAGTTAGGCTTTGAATCAGAGTTTTTCCTCTTTAAAATTTCTCTATTTTCTCTATTTTTCTTCTCTTATTTTTGAACGGTCAGAATGCCTCCTTTTATAATCTCTTAATCCATGTTTTTGATGCAAACTAGCCATTGAGAGTACTTGAATTAGTTCAACAGGCAAAGGCAAAGATTGAAGAGTAGGTGAAGAAATATGACCGTTGGAGCTTTTTCTGATAAATCTAAAAATTGCCTTTGACAGGTTGGAGTCGGCTCTAATCTTTCCAGATATCGGCTCTAAGTCGGGTTTCCCAAAATAGTAAGAAAATGTTCATCGTGGAGTCGGCTCTGGAATTCTATGGGGTCGACACATCATGAGCTGGAGTCGGCTCTAATTTACTTGGGGTCGACACTAACAGTATCCCAAAAAATGTAGTCTCTGTTCTCAGGTTAGAGTCGACTCTAATTCTACTGGTGTCGACTCTAAAATCTGAAGCAAAAAAATAGTTCACTGTAACTCAGGTTAGAGTCAGCTCTAATTTTCTGGGTGTCGACTCTAAACCGTGCTGAATGTGCCAAACAGTTTCGATACGCTCCGGAGTCGTCTCTAATGCTTTTGGAGTCGACTCTAAACTCTGAACTTTGACACATACCACTAAAAATTGATTCAAGCCCATTTTTGCATGAATTATAAATATTTAACCTTTCTAAATTCCTGAAACACTCATCAATTTCATTAGTATCATAGGGAATATACTCATGGGTTTTGTTAATCATCAAAATTAATAAATGGGTTAACAATCTTTCCCTTTTTTATGATGACAAAAATATTGAGTATATGCATAATCAATTAATGCATAATTATCAAAATAAGCAAATTCATAGTTATGCTTGAATTTTAATAACTTTAATCAAAATTGATTCAAATAGTTTTCTTATGTATCATACAAGTAGAATGTTCAAATAGGATTTTAGCAACATAATTAAGCTAGCTTCCCATATATATGTGCATTCACCATATCCATTTTAAGTCCATTTAAGTCCATGTGTATATACACTCTTTCTCCCCCTTTTTTGTTATCAACAAAAAGGTTAAGAAGATGTAGGGTAGACATTGCTTAAATCAAAATCAATACAGGAGTTGAATAATTCAAAATGCAAGTGTCAATATTGATTTCATATAAAATCCATTGAGTACATATCACATGTCAAGACAAGATAATCACAACAAGATACATTGTTTCTAATTACAACAAAATGATATCATTTGTCCTAGATACAAACTAGTTTTCATATGCTAAACTTAAAATCTAAAGATAGCTTGAGATAGATTGAAGTTGATTGGATTGAAGTAGAATTGACTTGGCTTGGCTTGAGAAAAAGGATCATCTCAAAATCTTCTTAAGTTCTGCCAAAATCTGTCCTATTCCTTTTTCTTGAATTTTCATAAAGTCATTAAGCATTCTCTTAACTAAAGAAGTAGTTGTCGTGACTTTCTCTTGAAGTTCTGCATTACATCTAGAATAAGTATCAGAGTCACCTCCAATGTCCTTGATTTGATCAAATATTAACTTTAGATTAGTCTTCAAGGTATCTCATTACAAGAAAAAAAAATATGTGACGCCCAAATGCGTCGCTAAACATGCTATTACGATGCATTAGCGACGCAATGACTGCATCGCTGAGAATATCATCACAGTAACAATTTGTCGCAATTGCATCGCAAAATAGCGACTCTCTGCAACGCAGAGATGCGTCGCAATATTGCGACGCACCAAAATGCATCGCTAAATTTAAAACTAATTTTTAATCTTTTAAATATTAATATTAAATATTACGACGCATTCAATTGCATCGCAATATTACGACGCATTTAGCTACGTCGCAATATTTAATAATAATGTTTTAAATATAATAGCGACGCAATATTAGTCGCTAATGCGTCGCTAATAAATTTTTTTTAAAATATTGCGACGCCAGGTCACTGCATCGTAATATTTATTAATAATATTTTAGATATATTAGCGACTCAATTTTAGTCGCTAATGCATCGCTAATTAAATTTTTTAAAAAAATATTGTGACGCCAGATCGTTGCGTCGCAATATTTAATAGTAATATTATAAAAATATTAGCGATGCAATTTGAGTCACTAATGCATCGCTAATTAATTTTTTTTAAATATTGCAATGCCAATTCATTGCGTCGTAATATTTAATAAAAATATTTTAAAATATTAGCGATGCAATTGCAGTCGCTAATGCGTCGCTAAATAAATATTTTTTTTAAAAAAATAAAAATTAAAAAATTAAAACGATTAATACAATTTCGTTACATTTAAATATTGATCGAAACATTCTTAACTTATATTGATCCAAACAATATCATTCAATTTACAAAAATAAATAATATATTAAAATTTTGAAGTTTTCATGTACAACATATAAAAAGAAAAAAAATACATCAAGAATCTGAGCGATCACGTGGAGGCTGGAGACTCTGCGACAAGCGGCTAACCATATCTCGCAAATGATACATCTCATCTCGCATGTCTGCAATCTCCTGATTCCAGCCTCGCATACGATCCTCGAAATCCTGCTCGACCTCCTGCCGAACCTCCTCTGCAATAGATCTCCAAAGGTCGTCTAAACGCTCTAGTGCCCAGCTGGAGGCCTGATGGGAAAAATATGTAGAAGCTCTAGTGCCCAGACCATAGACCCTGTGGTCTCACGGCTGGGCACCAACAGCCTCCAAAAACACACGCCGACTCTCCTCTACTGAGAGTTCGATGGGCGTCTCCCCATTAGTAGAGTCGACCTGCGATGCCTAGGAGCGAAGCTCCTCGACTCGTGTCTTTAAATTATGAAATCAACAATAAATGAGTTAATAAATTTCTCGAAATAAAATTTTAGAAATTAAACAGATACTACATAAATCTAATTTCTTACCGCAACCTCCCGTGATCGCGTGTCGACCCAGGAACCGTCCCTCCTGGTGTGTGTCGCCCTGAATAGACAAAACTCACCAGGATCTCCGCCCTCATGCTCAGACTATAATAATAAAAAAATTGATATTAATATAAATATTTGTAAATAACTAAAATAGTAATTAAAATATTTATGTTTTCTTACCATACGCCGTCTGTGCTCCTGAATCGAAATGGAGCCCGAAGTATAGCGGGAGAGACCCGTGCCAGGACCGCCCTTCTCATATCGGCGGTTCGTGCTGGCTGATGTGGACCTCCTACGCCAGCCATCGGACTGCCAGGCCTGCTGCCACTCGTGCCAAATACCCTCTGGCACGTGCGCAGGACACTGACCCGATGACCTCCAACGATGAAGCATGTCGGAGTATCGGCGTCCCGTTAGAGCCTCTCATGCTGCCCTAATGGCATCATGGCTGGCAGGATTCCACGTAAACTTTTTCTGCATTAAAATAAATAGTTAGTTTCTGAATTTATTAAGATTAAAAAATTTTATATCAGTGATAAATTGTATTTAATAAGTTTACCTGAAACTCAGAAAAGTAAAACTCCCTCGTGGCTGGAGATACATGGCGTCAATCGTAGCCACTGGGATCTGCACGCCTCTGAAATACGGCGCTGATGGTGCTGGATACATGATGTTGCTCAATAAATCTGTTTAAAAAATGCATGTTTATAAGTAATTTTTCTAACTATTTCATTACATATATTTATCCAAAAATATTACGATGCAACAAATGTGTCTCAATATTATATATATTTTATTTATTTATTTTAAATATTTATAAATGATAAAAATTATAATTTATGATAATAATTGCGATGCACAAATTGCATCGCAATATTTTTTTACTTTTTGTTAAATCTATTTATAGAAAAAACATTGCGATGCAACGAATGCGTTGCAATATTACATTTATTTTATTTATTATTACTGATAAAAAATATATTTACTAAAAACTATTGCGATGCATTAGTTGCGTCGCAATATTTATTTATTATTTTCTTTGATAATACATCGCTATGACATCGTAATAATTTTTTAATATTTATAAATGATAATATTTATAATTTATGATAATAATTGCGATGCACAAATTGCGTCGTAATATTTTTTTTAAACTTTTTCATTACATATATTTATAGAAAAAATATTGCGACGCAACTAATGCGTCGTAATATTATTTCTTTTATATTAATACTGATAAAAATTATTTACTAAAAATAATTGCGACGCATACATTGCGTCGCAATATTTGTTTATTTTTTCTTTGAAAATGTATCGCTACGGCATCGCAATAATTTTTTAATATTTATAAATGATATATTTATAATTTATGATAATAATTGCGACGCACATATTGCGTCGCAATATTTTTTTTATACTTTTTCATTACATATATTTTGTTGGCCCAGATGGCAACCCAAGAAGGGGGGGGGTGAATTGGGTTCTTAAAAATTTAAGACTTTTTAAATTTAATTGATTAGTTCAAGATGTGCAAGTGAGTTAACTAAGAAGCAATGCACAAGCAATAATAAAGAGAGATAGAGAGAGAAAATATAGCACGGCAAACACAAGATAATTTTATAGTGGTTCGGTGCAACCAACACCTACGTCCACTCCCAAGATTCACTTGGGTCCACACTATAATCTCTCTAGATTACAGCCGAGTTGTTTTCCAAGCTCACAACTCAAACTTGTTGTTTTCCGGGTGCACAACGAACCCAGCTGGTTTTAGGGCTTACCAGCACGACACGGGCTTTACCAGCACAAAACCCTACACGTTGTTTTTCACGGGCTCACAACTAACCCAACACAAGCACTCCGGCTTGCAACGAGGTATATCAACCTCCACTGATTCAATCCACTGATTGAATCAGCAAACAATAAATAAAGTTTAAAATAAATGCTCCCCTTGAGCAAATATACAAATGAAGTACAAAAATAAAGGTTAGAAAAGCCTGATAGTATTGCAGATGGTAGTGGCTTTGGCTTTCTTCCTTCTTCTCTTTAACTCCTCTTGAAGTTGAATCAGCCTCAGCAAGATTCTTGACCGTTGAAGACTTTGGAGTTGAGATGAAGCTTTTTCCTCTTTGAAAATCCTTCGATTTGATCTTTGAAACTTTGGATTTTCTTTTGACTTTGTGGATTGAAGAAGGAGCAGACGAAACTTCCTCTTGATTTCACTCCTTTTGAATCACTCTACTTTGAGCTAGAAGATTTTTCCAATATGCTCTGTTTTTCCCTCTTTTCAAAGATATTCTTTTCTCTCTTTTTGATTTTCTCTTTTTGATTTGAAAAGAGCTCCTCTATTTATAGAATCTGCAAAAATATATCCGTTAGAGACAAGGAAAAATAGCCGTTATTCAAAAATCTTACCGTTGGAGCTGATGTGTCATCGTAAAAATCGCGCCCAGATTTGCTGGAGTCGACTCATGCTTTTCCCGAGTCGGCTCGAGCTCGTCTTACCAAAAATAGAAATGTTTATAAAGGTTAGGGGTCGACTCGCCAAAAGTAAAGTGTCGACTCCTGAAAGTCGGGAGTCGACTCGTGAAAGGCTTGGGGTCGACTCGCGAAGTGCTCAGAAAAACACTCTTCTGGTGTCTGAGCGGAGTCGACTCGCACAGTCAGGAGTCGGCTCGACAGAATCAGGGGTCGACTCGACAATTTCATGGGTCGACTCGACACAGATGCACATTTCTGTACACTGAGCGGAGTCGACTCTGAAACTCAGGAGTCGGCTCCGGAACGTATCAAAAATCAGAAACTTTCTGATTGACATTAAAATCGTTCCAGATTCATTTTAATTCATTGTTTTGACTGAATCAATAAAATTAACATTTAGAATTGATTCAAGAACTAATCCAAAAACTTATTGAATAAAACATGAATTATAACATTTCTTTTCGAAAGTTTGAATATTGAGCTTAAAGTCACTTTCAAAATTGATTAAAGTTAAACTTGAGCATTCTCATTGATTGTTCAAAATAAATTTGTTGCTCATTTACATAAACTCATTACATCCTTTAATAAACTCAATGGCTTTTAGTAATCATCAAAATCAAAAGGATTGGATCATATAATTTTTCTATAATCTTCCAACAATCTCCCCCTTTTTGATGATGACAAAAATATTGAGTTTGTTCATGATTGATTAGTGAATTTATTTTGTTTTCATAGTTAGGCTTAGGCTCCCCCTTAATGAGGTAGCTCCCCCTATGAAACTTAATTAATTATCTCATTGTTATCTCAATCATAGACAATCATAGAACTATAAAATTCTCCCCCTTTTTTGTTATCAACAAAAAGATAGAGAATCATAAACATTCATTCAAATTCATTGAAATAAGGAAATAGAGAATTCATTTCATTAAAAGGTCTAATACATCAAAATGTTCAGTACATTGATTTCAAAAGAAAGCATAAAACTTCAGTACAAAACAAGGATTGAAACTCTAGTAACTCAAAAATGAGTTCTTACAATTCTAGTTAGATGATCTACTATATTTTTCATTCCTTCAGATTGAATTTTTACATATCCTTGAGTCTTTCATCAACAAAGGTGCACGCACTCTGAATTTGTCTTGAAGCTCTGCGTTGCACTTGCATATGTCTCTCCATCTCCACATATATCCTTAAGTTCTTCAAAAATATTTTGAGATCACCACTTAAGGATGCCGATGAAGAGCCGAGAGTGACTCAATCTTTGAGATACGATCATCAAGAGAATAAAGAGTCTCTCTCAAATTCATAAATTTATTCTCAAATTCAGTTTTAAGCTTATCAGATTGATCTTCAAGTAAGGCTTTGAGTTGCATAAGTTGTTGATCTGAAAAACTAGCAGAAGATGAAGTCTGAACAAAAGTTGGAACTGGGGCTGGAGCAGAGGCAGAAACCAAAGGGCTCGGAGGTGCAGGCGAAGGATGTCTAACAGAGGGTCCTGCAGCCTCAGTATCTGTAGCTCTATCTTCTGTCACTCCTTTCCTTTCCCATTTACCATTCTTTTTGATAAATCCCATCCGATGAATTGTTGCCAGACTATAAAAATCAGTGTGTCTTAGATTCTTCATAGGTTCATTATCAGAAATCACACACCCTTGGCTTCGAAAAATCATTGTAAGGATCATCCCATAAGGCAGACTAGATTTTCTTTTCCCTCCACAATCTGCTATGTACCACAGAATCATGCTGGGAAGATTGATAGGCTTGCCTGTCACTATGGCATCCATTACAAAGACATCTCTCTCCGAACATAGTCAAATCTACCAGTTTTAGGAAAGAGAATCCTACTGCAGATATTGTGTAGTAATCTCAACTCTAAAGAAAGCTGATTAGCAAATACCTCTTCAAATCCAACCACATCCCGGTTTAATAATCTGGATAAAGCTGGGGCGCGGTCATCAGAAGAAAAGGTGGGTGCCAGATAAGGGTAATTCCAACAATCTAGACAAATCTCAGCAGTAACAGATAGCTGACTCCTCTCACATTGCTAATAAGCCCATGGTCTCCTCTAGACAATTCTTGTAAAATTCTTTAACCAATGAGGGATAGTCGGGCACTCTAGAGAACAAATTTTCTCCCAACCCATCTCGATCAACTGTCTCCCAACAAGAAAGCCCTCATTCTCAAATAATTCAAAATCCACCTTCCTACCAGTAGTAATGATCCTATCCGCTAGACGATCTACCTGGGAGGACGTGGCAGCAGGAGAGCAGTTGGAGTAGAAGCAGATGAAGTGGAGTCCGTGCTTGGAGAAGGTTCACGCACGGGACGCTTCACCGTCTTCTTCACGGAGCGCTTCCGCTTGATGCCACCCGCCACAACTAGATCCTCTAGTTTTAGGTGCCATTTGATGATTGGAGGTGATAATCAGGGATTATTGGAGTTTGGAAGGTTTGGAAGAGCGTGGAGAGAGTATTTTGAAGATTGGGGTCGAATGAATGAGCGACGAGTCGACTCTGCCCTAGATAAATCAACTTGGGACCACCTCGAGTCGGCTCGCGCAAACCCGGGTGTCGACTCGGCACAGACACAGAAAGGCCGTCCCGACATGGAGTCGACTCGCGCCAAGAGGGGTCGACCCGAGAGTTTCAGTTGAAACCGGGAGTCGACTCCGATACGCATCGAGTCGGCTCCGAGACCATTTCAGACCAAAAACATGAAATTTCTGAAATGTGTCCGGAATATGATCATAAAAATTGATAAATAATCATTGGATATGAGTGAATCAATTAGATATGAATTCTAGATAAGATTTCCTTAAGGATTGAGGATTTGAAAGAATCTTAGATAAAATTTCCTTAGGGGTTTCAAATTCATTCTAAAGGATCACAAATACCTAACTCTCCTCTAAGATAACAGAATCTCTCTTCATTTAAAGGTTTAGTGAATATGTCAGCTAATTGTTCTTCAGTGTTAACATAATCAAGACATATTTCATTATTTGCTACATGTTCTCTTATAAAATGATATCTGATTTCTATGTGTTTAGTTCTTGAATGTTGAATTGGATTCTTTGTTAGATTAATTGCACTAGTGTTATCACATCTTATGGGTGTTTATCAAGTGTGATACCATAGTCTTCAAGTTGTCGCTTAATCCATAGGATTTGCGCACAGCAACTTCCAGCTGCTACATATTCAGCTTCAGTAGTTGATAATGCAACTGAATTTTGCTTTTTGCTAAACCATGTGATTAAGTTACTTCCTAAGAAATGGCATGCACCACTTGTGCTTTTTCTATCTAGTTTACATCCAGCATAATCAGAATCTGAATATGCAATTAGATTTAATGTGGAGTCTCTAGAATACCATAAACCTACATTTTTTGTTCCACTTACATATCTTAGTATTCTTTTAACAGCTATTAAATGTGATTCTTTAGGTTCAGATTGAAATCTAGCACATAAACATACTGAAAACATAATGTCTGGTCTACTTGCTGTTAAATAAAGAAGGGATCCGATTATACCTCGATAATACTTTTGATCAACCTTTTTACCTTCTTCATCTTTGTCCAGCTTGCATGAAGGACTCATTGGAGTTCCGAGGGGTTTCATTGATTCCATACCAAACTTTTTGAGTAGTTCTCTTGTGTATTTTGTTTGGTTGATGAAGATTCCCTCTTTGCTTTGTTTGATCTGGAGTCCAAGGAAGAAGTTGAGTTCTCCCATCATGCTCATCTCGAATTCTCCCTGCATCAACTTTGCAAATTCTTGACAAAGAGAATCGTTAGTAGCACCAAAAATAATGTCATCTACGTATATTTGTACTACAAGTAAATCTTTACTTTTCTTTTCAAAAACAAAGTTTTATCAACATTTCCTCTTGTAAAATCATTTTCTATTAAGAATTTACTTAACCTATCATACCAAGCTCTAGGTGCTTGTTTCAAACCATATAAAGCTTTGTGCAATTTAAAAACGTGATTTGAAAATTCGTGATCTTCAAAACCTGGTGGTTGTTCTACATAAACTTCTTCATTTATAAATCCATTTAAAAATGCGCTTTTTACATCCATTTGAAATAAGTTAAAATTCATATGACATGCAAATGCAAGTAATAGCCTAATGGCTTCTAATCTAGCTACAGGCGCAAAGGTTTCATCAAAATCAATACCTTCCTCTTGATTATATCCTTTAGCAACCAATCTAGCTTTGTTTCTAATTACAATGCCATTTTCATCTAGTTTATTTCTAAAAACCCATTTTGATCCTATTACTGAATGATTTTTAGGTCTTTCAACTAAAGTCCAAACATTATTTCTTGTAAATTGATTTAGTTCTTCTTGCATTGCTAACATCCAATTATTATCTTTTTCAGCTTCTTCTATAGTTTTAGGTTCAATTTGTGATACAAATGCAAGATGATTACTAATATTTCTCATATGATCTAGTTCTTATTCCTTGAGATGGATCGCCTATAATCAATTCCTTGGGATGACTATGAGCATATCTCCAGTCTCTTGGAAGATCTATATCATTATGATCAATATTGACATCATCGTCCTTATGTGAATCATCATCTTTAGCTTCTTGCTCATGATCAGAAGATACTTCAATATTAAGTTT
>UESW01002958.1:108302-140121 GCA_900491605.1 Calamus simplicifolius | reverse complement strand
CTTCAGCTACAGTTAGTCCATGTGCACATATCAGCGTTATCACTAAAAAGCCTTGATCTACACAGTACTGCATAAATCTTATTGTTTCAAACTTCACCGTGAAACTCTTCAACAAGTTAGGATCTCCAAACACTGCTTCTCTGCATGGGATGAGATCTGGCTCTTCCAAAAGCCCCATCTAACTCATTTTGGCTGTAGGATAGAAACTGAATCAGTGAATGTGAACCTAAGCCTGATATCAGCATATTGTGAAATTTGTTGCTCCCTTGCTTATTTTGTTATTCTCTTGTTTATTTTGCTTCTCTGACTACACACACTTGTCACAGCCCCCCCCCCCCCCCCTCCTCCGCGCCAACCCAAAAAAAAAAGCCCCAATATGCTGAGATTCTTAATGGAATTTCCATTTTTCCTTGTAACCACTCACATGATACTTGTATTCACTTGTCAAAGTACTAAATTATTTTTTTTCCTTTCGAGTGGAAGCAAAGCCAATTTATTCATATTCACCTTCAATATCTGCATCTAGCAAATGATTACAAAATACAATAATTGAAAGAATTATCTACTCCATGACATCATAAAACATGGAAGCATTTTTATCAACCATTTTTATCCAGTACATATATTGCTAACATTTGTAAAACACTAAGATGATTAAATTGTATGGTTTAAATTTTAAATGTAAAGCCATGATTAAATTGTATGGTTTAAATTGTAGATGCATGGCTTTACATCGAAAGAGAGCAAAATTATCTAGGTACAAATTAGGGTCTCAGATGTATGGAGTACAGATTACAGATGGCGCAAACAGTGTACAATGATATTTACTGGAACAAAACATGTATGGATGATCGCTTGATCCATTATAAGTGTTGCACCGGCAAGCAAGATTGATGCAAGTGAGGGAAACAAGAGCAAGGAGAATACACGCCTGTTATTAATTGTGCCATCTTTATTATAATGCTGAGCTGCTACAAGCTTCCTCCCAGGGTCCTGTAATTGTTGCCTCAACGACACCGAATAAACTAAAACACCATAAGGTATAGACATTTAGTAACGCAGAAAGACCATTTAATCAACAAGAAATCATAAAAATGGAATATGATCAAACTGTTTTGACCTGATAACTGAACTCACCATCGCCCGAGTGCAGCCCAATGAGCAAATCATGCCCGTCCTTAGCCTCGGCATCAAAGGCATGGCATACAGGGTTTGAGTTGCCGAAATGGACGGACTTGATAGGATCCTGAAGAAAACCACATTAAGTGCTGATCAAAGTGCATGGAACTTCCCAAACCAACAAAGAAAAGACGGATACGCAAGAACCTTATCCTGCGAGTTGAGATCACTTATGAAAAATGTGTCGGCCGCGTTGAAGATAAGATACGTGCCCTTGCCGTCGTAATTAGACGTGGACTGGGCGCTACTCGATCCAGTGGACGATCCAAGGGACCCTCCGATCCTGCTGCTCCCAGCATTCACCCGGCTAACGCCATTCCCACCAACGAAGCTAAGCGCCCGGCTGCCGTTCCCGGCCCCAAGCAGCCTCGCCGCCGCCGACCTCACCCCTCCACCAGAGCTCGGGGTCGTTGGCGTGGACGGCATCTGGTTGGCCGGTTTCTCCTTCAGATAAGCGATCGTCAACTAAAAAAAGAAGAGGAAGGAAAAAAAAAAAAAAAAAGATGATCCGATCTTTAGCAAAACGCGGAAGAAGGAAGCATCGAAGAGGGCAAAACCCTAACCCTAGGCCAAGAAGTGTGGGGCACCTGGGAGACGGCCTTGCCGTGGGAGAAGTGGAGGCCGGCAGCGGGGTGGGTCTTCTCGTACTGGAGCTTGTAGCGGCCCTCGGGGGTCTTGAAGTAGGTCTTGAGACCCGGTGATTGGGCGTTGATGGCGGACGAAGACGTGGCCATGATCAGACGCTTAGGATTTTCGAGATCAACGGAATGGGAACGATCGATCGAGTAATCATACTACCCTCCTTCTTCTCCGAGGATTCAAGATTAGAGGCGATCAAGAATCAAAGAACTAGGGTTTTATCGGGGGAGAAGAGAGAGGGAGACGCGGGCCAGGCGAAGGGCTTCTCCTCGTCGCCTTCGTTGCTTCCGAGCCCGATGGCTCCGGACTCCGGAGGAGAGGAGGAAAGGGGAACCGCAAGAAGATTTTCGGCGGAGATTAAAAATGTAAATAAATAAAGCGGGTCCTCGTTTGATGTGTCTGTTAAAAAAAAAAGGGTGGTGGATTATATAGCCGTCTCTTTTCCAGTGGACTCCACCTCATCTGGACCGTCCATTTTATGGTACGATGGATCTGGATCGCCCGTTGTGGCGTCACAACCCTTTTTTGTGGGTGGGATGGCGGTTGATGCGCCGTCATTGAGATCGGACGGTCTGAAACGGGGGATCGTGGATTCGAAAATCATTGCAATGGGTGGCTTCTGGGATTGATCGATGGTGTGGAAATGTGGTCGAATCATTTCAATGTTCTTCTCGTCTTAACCTCGCGTGAGATCGACTGGTGCTGCGGAGTCACGTCCACCATAGACCTATGTTATCTTGCGGTCGCTAGCGGCCAGCGGATGAATGCTACCATATAAGCTCCATCTAGGACTGTAATTTAGCCGAGTCAGCTACTCAAGACGCTCGATAAAATGTTTAGTTTATCATATAAACAAGTCAAACTTAAGCTTTATTTTAGAGTTCGGCTCCATATAAGCTGTTTGTATTTGGCTTATCATGTAAATAAGCCAAGTTTGAACACACAAATGCTTAAGATCATATTCAATTAGAAACTCGTAAGACAGCTCGATTAAGAACTCGTGAGACGGCTCGATTAAAAGCTTACAAACGGGCTCGATTAGAAGTTCGTGAACAAGATGTCGTTTCATCTTCTCTGTCTCGATTACTTTTATATTTGTTAGACTAATATTTTTATGAATGATTTAGAAACTTTTGTTATTTAATTTTTGATAAAAAAATTAAGAATCAAGTTTTTTTTTTTCTCTCAAGCCGAACTTTAAACGAGCTTCTCTCTCTCTCTCTAAATGAACTTAATTCGAGAGTTTGAAATGAGCTTAATTCAAGCTCAAGCTTAAAATGAACTTTTTCTGAGTTAAGCTTGTCAAACCTTTTAATTATACCAAATAAGCGAGCTCGAGCTTTTTGTAATCGAGCTTGAATCGATTTTGAACAAGATTTTTTAAATTTAAACAAGTTCGTGCTCGAGTATTTCTTAACGAATCAAGCTTGAGCACTAAAAAGCTTAGTTTGACTCGATTACAGCCCTAGCTTTATCTTTTCTAAATTTTGCTAGAACAGTCAACAAGAGGACTGGGTTTCGAGCTGAAGCGAATATAGCCTTTGATTTCTTTTGCAATTAGAAACATGGACAGATAAAAACGATTGGAAAAATAGGGAGGCGGGGTGGAACAGGTTATTCTAATCTAAGTATTGCATTGTTAAAAAAAAAAAAATTAAAAAATAGGTAGCTTAGACAAGAGAAAATAATATATTTTTTAACCAAGAGGTCCGTTTAAATATTCAAAAAAAGTAATAATTCAGTAAAATCATTGATATAGGACGCGGAGATTCAGCCCAATGCTTAGTCAAGCTCCACAAAAGAGGTTTTTTTTTTTTTTTTTTTTTTTTTTGCACTTTATTCAGTGGTATTCTACTATCAAAGGTAAGAATTTTTTTTATGTTATGGGTTATTAATGAATTTTTTATATATAGTTTTCTCAAACTTATATAAAATTATCAAGATCCAATAATGTAAAATAAATGATTTCTTGCATCATATCGAAAGATAAACAGAGGGGATAGTTTAAAAATTTATAAAATAAGTTATCACATGTCAGCATTACTTTTTATTAAAAAAATAAATAAATACAAGTAGCCATCATTTAAATCATTTTTGTATTTAACCATAAAAATTTAATTTGTCACTATCGTAATTATATAAAAGAGCTCATATAAAATATAGTTTACATCACTACTTGAGCGTATGAAAATAAGGTTCCATGGCTTTCTAAATATCATCTTTGCATTGTTATCATTTTCATACTTTGTTATGGTCATCTTAATTTCTAAGGTAGTGTTTGATAGCCCAAAAATTATCCCTGATAAATGTACAGGATAGCTGAGGGAATAAGCATTTTTTAAAATTACAAGTCTGTCATCAAAGGGATAACTTTAGTTGTTCCTAGGTTTCCTAGGAAAAAGTTCAGGGGGTTAACCATGGTTAACCATGGGGGATCTATCTGGTTAACCATGGGTTATCCCTCTAGTTAAATTTTTTCAGATCTATCTCTTCTACTATAGCATTTGGGAATAAGAAGGGATATCCAGAGGATATCCTTCCTTATCCTCCATATCAAACACTGCCTAAATATATAAGATATTTATCCTATAGATTAATTTTTATTTTTTATAAAAATA
The DNA here is from genome assembly GCA_900491605.1 of Calamus simplicifolius. Lineage (NCBI taxonomy): Eukaryota > Viridiplantae > Streptophyta > Magnoliopsida > Arecales > Arecaceae > Calamus > Calamus simplicifolius. The sequence goes on along the minus strand of UESW01002958.1, from coordinate 135,685 downwards.
ATTTTTAAAGGCACTTTGAGAGAATCTTGAATTACAGTAGACAAAATCCTAATAATCAAAAGGGTAGTGATAACAAAATTCTAACCATATGATTAATAAAGTCATAATATAGTAGAAAAAGGTAACAACTATAAGAAAATTATATTAAAAAAATCACTTGTTCATAAATATTTATATATCTTCACAACTTTTTTTATGTGAGAATAAATTAGCTTGTACTATTGATAAAATATAAAAATGTTAAACATAGATTTTGTTCTTTGATAGTAAAATTTTGAGCCTAACCAAAATTAGCTTATACCATATCACCATGACTATGTCATTCAATTTAACAAAGTGGCACAAAGAAGTTTTTTCCTTTTACAATCAAAGATTCATATACCCATCGCTTATCTAAATTATGGATCTAGTACCTAAAAGCATGGTTTATTAGGGCATTGCCTTATGGGGGAAAAAAAAAAAGCATAAGTGCTAAAAGTTATGTTTGAATAAGCTTGAAAGATAATCTTTTGAGATTTTTGCAAAGTTAAGATAATAGAATAGAACAAATCTAAGTGATCATAGGGCTTCAAATATAACTACGATAAAAGAGTACAAAATGTTAGTTGACTCATAAGCATCAAAAAAACCTAAATTATCAAGTTTACATGTAGTTGCATTAAAAAAGTCAATTTAGTGCACATCAATTCATGGAAAAAAAAAATGAACATTGGCATGGTCAATATTTACGTGTGAAACCACTTGTTTTGTATTTGTTGCCAACTTTTTCAATCAATTTGAATCACTCAATGAGATATTGAATGAAGGATATACGATTGATTTATCAAAGATATGATAGTGCCACTAAAGTCCAAGGTATCTATGAAAATGTTATCATACAACCTATTAAACTAATGGTAATCTTTTTCTTTATTATAAGCTCAATATAAATTTTATATTTCTTTCATTTCAAGGCTTAATATGCCCAATAAAACTTAGGAGGTTATTTTATATTGTTTATTCTAATACTATAAGATGATTAAGAAAATCCTATCAATTTAAGATGATCTATTCTTCAAATACCTTGCTATTACAATTGCTTGAAATTAGTCACATAAATCAATAAAGCTATTTCTTTTAGTTTCTGTTGATGCTGGATCACTCAGATCTCTTTCAGGAAGAAGAAAAAATCCCTTCTTCCTTCTCCTTCCTCCTTCTTATCCCCCTAATTTGTTTATTTTATCATTTTAATTTCCAGAGGTCCACGTGTAGGATAAGTGTTCATCTTTTATTATTTTATTTTTCGCTACGTGGTCATTCAGTGATAATGAATAATAAGGGTATTAAGAAACTTGCTCATGAAGATAAGGATTTTCATGATGACCTTGATCATCCCAAGGAAATGTCAGGGTTAGTGGGGATGTCAGAGTCAGAGAAAAGGCATCTGGCTCTAAAATAAAAGTTCAGTGTCTCCTTTTTCTAGATAAACGGCGGTGTTCCAGTGCTTGTCTTATTCGAACCATTTAAAGCGTTATGATGTTTAACATTTTTCGATTTCTGTTCCGAATACGATGGTTTATCATGTTTAGTGGTTCTGACATGAATATTATTCTCAATTTGGGGGCCATCCAGGATTGAGGGCCGTCCAGACTCTGGGGACTGCCCAGGACTGGGGGCCGCCTAGACTCTGGGGGCCGCCCAGGACTGGGGACCACCCAGGAATGGGGGCCGCCCAGACTCTGGGGACCCGCCCAGGACTGGGGGTCGCCCAGACTCTGGGGGCCGCCCAGACTCTGGGGACCGCCCAGGACTGGGGGCCGTTCAGGACTAGAGACCAACTTTAATTTTTAACTGTTTTATTTATTATCCATATCATATGCCCCCTCGCCCATCTTCCTTGTATTCAGGTGTGTCGTGCACATGCAAGGGAGAAGGGCGAAAAATTCGAATTTCAAAACGTCCAGTACATGATAAGTGACATTTCGAAAAAGGGGAGAAAGGAGGGGAGGCATCTATCTCTAAGAGGATAGCGTCTTTTCGTTTGTCCGGCTCCACTGATGGACTACCATGTGTCCCTGCGGTGCTCGAGGCGTCGCGTCTGAGATATATATAAAAAAAGGGGGGAGCCATCCCTTTCCCTTAATCTTTGATTTTGTGTATCCTCCTGCGTTTTTTACCTCTTCAAACCCAGGTCAGTCGACTCCTTCATTTCCCCTTTCTCTCTTTATGGATTCCTCCGTAGATAAGAAAGGTAAGGGCCCCTTGGTTGAGCCCTCCCGAGAGGAGATTCTTCAAGCACGTCGGCAGGCTCTGGGAGGGGTAGCCATCCGTGGGGACCAACCCGTTGCTCGGTCCATACAACCCGTGTCTAGGTTATTATCTCAGTCCCTAGGATTTTCTCTTCGTCTACCAGTCGTGAGGTAGGGCCTCCCGCGATTGTTTCTAAATTGGCTAGACCGGCGGACATTGCCTCTGTTATATCCTCTCAGGATCTTAGGAACCTTAGGGCCCAGTTCGGGATCCCTGATGACATTCGGCTCTCCGTTCCCCTTCCTGAGGATAGGGTCACTCTAGCGCGACCAGGTAAGGTCGCTTTATATGAAGAGTTTTTAAGGGTGGTCTACGACTGCCTTTACATCCTTTTTTTGTAAACTTATTGAACCGATATCGCCTTATCCCCGCACAGCTTACTCCTAATTCTATTCGTATTATATTTTCATTTCTAGTACTTTGTTCTTTTCATGGGGCTTCCGCTAGACTTTCTTTATTTAGAACACTATATAGGATTCGAAACCCAGTCAGGGATGGGTGGTGGAGTTTCGCATCGAGGCCCAAAAGGGTTCTTAGGCTTAATCTCCCTTCTAAGATCAAAGGGTGGAAATCTCGGTTTTTCTATGCACATCTGGAGGGGTTGGGTGTAGGTTGGGGTATCCCGGATACCAGTTCTAACCAGAATGCGAGTGTTGACGAGAGAGACCGTGAGCTTTTCAACACTCTAATCTCTACCATCATTCCCCCCAGTAAAGAATTGCTATCGGAGGATAATCTCCGGGAGGTTGCGTTCGTGCCGGTGTCGCTGGCTGCAGCGCCCGGTGAGCCTCGAAGAATTCATCTCTCTCTTTTCCTCTTCCTATCCCTCTTCTTTGTATTCCTAGCTAACCTATTTGGTGTCTTTTTTAGCTAACCCTATGTTCACTATATGCAGCAATGAAGTTTTCTCAAGACTTTTTGGTATCAAACCTTCGAAAGAGAGAGAGGAGCGAGCATGGCGCGGCAGGGAACGAACCTAAAAAGCCCCGTCAGTCAGGATCGGATTGCCAGGCCCAGCCTCCGGCGGCTATTCCCGAAGCGACCCTGATAGAAGATAGCGAAGGAGAGACGAGTCCTCCAACGGGGATCCCGATAGGAGATCCTGTCGAGAGGGAGCTTCCGGAGGTCATTCCATCCCCCACTAAGGGCGCTGGGGGATCTGTAGGGAGTGCGGAAGCAGTCGAAATCGATCTGCCAGGTCCTTCGTCGTCAAAGGAAGTGGGCGTTCCTGCCCCGCTCCCTCAGATGCTTTAGGAAATCTATCTCCATCTCCTCAACCGCCTAATCAGGGTGCTGGGTACAAAAGTTGCTTGTCGGAGACATTCTTAAACTTGCGATCCTGCCCAGGTTCCAAGATAAAATGAGGAAGGTAACACAAGAAGAGGCATTTGACACCATGTTCACAGCTGCGCTTCAGGTAAAGTTTCGACCTTTTCCTTTTGTGATTATCGAATTCGGGCATTCACTGAATGTATTTTGCAGATGTCTAATGGCCTTTTTGTACTGCGCGAAGACTTAAACAAGGCCAAGTCTCGGAGTGTGAGCTTAGACAAAGAATTGGTGGAGACGAAGGCCCGAGAGTCAAAAGCACTACACGACCTTCGGGTTATTCGGGAGGATTATCGGACCTGGCGGGAAAGGCGGAAATGGAGCTGCAGAGCTTAGATGCCCAACTATCTGAGGTTCGGGCGAAGTTGTTGCCAACGGAAGAGAGGTTAAAAGAAACTACTCTTAGGCTAGAACATACTGAAAATCGAGCAGATAACGCGGAAGCTACGGCTCGCGATGCTGTAGAAAAATTGGTTCTAGCCGAGAAAGATGCTAAGAACGCTCTCGACAGAGTTGCAACAGTGATGACGGAGGCCCGGGAAAAGATAGCTGCGGTCGAGGCCGAGGCCCGGGAGAAGATAGCTGTGGCCGAGGCCAAAGCTCAAGAAAAGGTGGCCGCGGCCGAAGTTGAAGCTCAAGAAAAGGTGGCCATAGCCGAAGCCAAAGTCCGGGATGCTATCAAGGAGTACAAGGGCTCCCCGGATTTTGAATCGGAGTTCCAGGAGGCCGCCCTAGACGCCTTTGTTCAAGGCTTTGAGAGGTGTAAACGGATGTTAGCCCGACACTTCAACTTAAAGAACCTTGAACGTTTTCGACCTGTGGACGACGAAGAAATTCCTGATATGGAGGTCGAAGACGTGGCGGGTAGGGTGGCGGCGACCAAAGATCCTGCTGCAGAAATGCCCCTCACTGAGGAGCCGGCTTCCGATCCCAATACAGAGAAGGAGCATTCAGAGAATTGATTGAGGATGCCTAAATTTATTTTGACTTTAGCTTTAGTTTTTCTATCCTTGCCTTGGTCCTTTTAAAGGACCTCTTTTTGTAATGAATGTCTGTCTATTGACGAGACTTTATAAAGTTTCCTAGTAGATTAACTTTAAATGAGCAGATGTTACCCTTTATTTATTTGGTGTTACTTAACATTTCATCTGCTTAATCCTTGATTCCTACTTATGGATTAGGGAATCCGTCCACGAGTTGGCAGGAAATCCTAGTCTTCGGGTCGTTTTCCGGTGTGTTGTATTAAGATGTAAGTCCTTGAATGTTGATAAGGCAGTTTAGGGGCCCCTGCAGGGGAGCTAATCCTGGGTTCAAGGAAGCACGAAGCTCTTAGGATTGTGGGGCCACTTAGTGTTTTTGTAGAATTGTACCTCGAGGGTAACCGAATATCTGCCTATGGGCGTGACTCAAAACCATCTAAGTCAAGGCTGCTCGAGCCAAGGATTTATACTTCTCAGGAGTGAGTCATACCGGGTTGGGGGCGTTCTTTGGACTGTAGGGCCGCCGAGCCGTCTATCGTGGTTCGGGGCGCTTGAGTCACGGACTTGAACCTCCTCAGGGGCAAGTTATACCGGCCTGGGGGTGTCCTTTGGACTGTAGGGCCGCCGAGCCGTCTATCGTGGTTCGGGGCCGCTTGAGTCACGGACTTGAACCTCCTCAGGGGCAAGTTATACCGGCCTGGGGTGTCCTTTGGACTGTAGGGCCGGCCGTCTATCGTGGTTCGGGGCCGCTTGAGTCACGGACTTGAACCTCCTCAGGGGCAAGTTATACCGGCCTGGGGGTGTCCTTTGGACTGTAGGGCCGCCGAGCCGTCTATCGTGGTTCGGGGCCGCTTGAGTCACGGACTTGAACCTCCTCAGGGGCAAGTTATACCGGCCTGGGGGTGTCCTTTGGACTGTAGGGCCGCCGAGCCGTCTATCGTGGTTCGGGGCCGCTTGAGTCACGGACTTGAACCTCCTCAGGGGCAAGTTATACCGGCCTGGGGGTGTCCTTTGGACTGTAGGGCCGCCGAGTCTATCGTGGTTCCGCTTGAGTCACGGACTTGAACCTCCTCAGGGCAAGTTATACCGGCCTGGGGTGTCCTTTGGACTGTAGGGCCGGCCGTCTATCGTGGTTCGGGGCCGCTTGAGTCACGGACTTGAACCTCCTCAGGGGCAAGTTATACCGGCCTGGGGGTGTCCTTTGGACTGTAGGGCCGCCGAGCCGTCTATCGTGGTTCGGGGCCGCTTGAGTCACGGACTTGAACCTCCTCAGGGGCAAGTTATACCGGCCTGGGGGTGTCCTTTGGACTGTAGGGCCGCCGAGCCGTCTATCGTGGTTCGGGGCGCTTGAGTCACGGTGGGCCTCCCTGTGTCTATCGTCGGCCTGGGGGTGTCCTTTGGACTGTAGGGCCGCCGAGCCGTCTATCGTGGTTCGGGGCCGCTTGAGTCACGGACTTGAACCTCCTCAGGGGCAAGTTATACCGGCCTGGGGGTGTCCTTTGGACTGTAGGGCCGCCGAGCTATCGTGGTTCGGGGTCGCTTGAGTCACGGACTTGAACCTCCTCAGGGGCAAGTTATACCGGCCTGGGGGTGTCCTTTGGACTGTAGGGCCGCCGAGCCGTTCTGAAGAATTATCTAAAAATATGTGTTCAAATGTGCAGGCTCATTTAATATTTGGATAAATACATTACATTACTGGTAGTATGGCCGGAGATTGTCTGCATTCCACGTTCGGGGGATTAGTTGTCCATTTAGGTCTTCAAGCTGGTATGCTCCACGGTGAAGAACTTCTCTATCCGGTAGGGCCCTTCCCAGTTCGGAGACAATTTGCCCCCTTCTGTTGGTTTGGATATCGAAGCTTTTCTTAGAACTAAATCTCCCTGACGGAAACTCTTCGAGCGGACGCGGGTATTATAATACCTCGCTACCTGCTGCTGGTATGCCGCCATCTTAATTCGAGCCCGATCTCTTGCTTCATCAATGAGGTCAAGATTGGCTCTTAAATTAGGGAGGTTGTCTGCTTCGTTGTACGTTTCCACTCGGCTACTTGGTAAGCCAATTTCGACGGGAATAACAGCTTCGGAACCAAAAACCAGGTTGAATGGCGTTTCTCCTGTCGGCGTTCTGGGAGTTGTGTGGTATGCCCAGAGTACACTCGGGAGCTCTTCTACCCACCTTCCTTTGGACGTATCCAGTCTGGTCCTTAGTCCCCGTAATATCATGCGATTTGTAACCTCAGCCTCTCCATTAGATTGTGGATGGCCGACGGAGGTGAATCGTTGCAGGATGCCGAGATCAGTACAGAAAGTCCGGAAGGTGTTGTTGTCAAACTGTCGGCCATTGTCAGTGATGAGGGTGTGTGGTATGCCGTATCGACAAATAATGGCTTTCCAGAAAAAGGTTTTGACCTTGGCTTCAGTAATTTTGGCGAGTGCTTCAGCTTCAACCCATTTAGTAAAATAATCGACGGCTACTAGTAGGAATTTGCGCTGTCCTGATGCCGGAGGGAAAGGGCCGAGGATGTCCATGCCCCACTGAGCGAAGGGCCAAGGAGCAGAAAGAGAATTTAACTGAGAAGATGGTTGCCGCTGAATGTAGGCGTACCGTTGGCATCGATCACATCTTTTCACTAGTTCGGTTGCATCCTCTTGCATGGTGAGCCAGTAATATCCTTGTCGGAGGGCCTTGCGTGCTAAAGATCGGCCTCCGGAGTGATTCCCACAGATGCCTTCATGAATTTCTCTAAGGATATAATCCGCATCAACCGAATTAACACATTTGAGGAGGGGCTGAGAGAAGGATTTCTTGTAAAGTTGGCCTTCTAGTAGCACAAATTTAGAAGCTCTCCGCTTAAGCAGCTTAGCTTCTTCACGATCAACTGGGAGAACGCCGTCTTTCAGATACCGGATATAAGATTCCATCCAGGTTTCTTCTTGGATAATGGGCAAAGCTTCTTCAGTAGCTTCGATGCTAGGTGTTTCCAGATACTCAATGTAGGTTTTGCCCATGGCACTATCCACCGAGGTAGCTAGTCGGGCTAACATATCGGCCCTAGCATTTTCACCTCTGGGTATATAACTGATGGCGAAGTGATCCAATAAAGGAATTAATAGTCTGACCTTGTTCAGATATTGGAACATGATAGGGTCCCGAGCTTCATACTCCCCTGCCACTTGGGCGGAAATAAGCTGTGAGTCAGTGAAAACCCGGAGATTCTTGATTCCCATCCCATGCGCTAGTTTGATTCCGGTCAGTAAAGCCTCATATTCAGCTTGATTATTGGTGGCTTCAAAGAGGAAACGAAGAGCATATTCTAGTACTGCGCCTTCTGGGCTAGCGAGAATGAGGCCAGCTCCGCTACCCTGTGAGTTAGAGGCTCCGTCGACGTGGAGGACCCATGCTTCATGATCCTCCTCCTCAGCATCTAAAAGGATCGGGGGATTTCTTCTTGATGCGGCTCAGACCAGGTGCATTCTACTAGAAAATCAGCCAAGACCTGGGATTTCAAAGATGCTCTGGGTTGAAATGATAAGTCGAATTCCCCTAGTTTGATGGCCCACTTGGCTAACCGGCCAGAAGTGTCTGGTCGTGATAAAATAGCTCTGAGAGGTTGATCAGTGAGGACGACTATGGGATGGGCTTGGAAGTAGGGTCTGAGTCGTCGAGCAGAAACGAATAAAGCGAAAATGACTTTCTCCGTTTTGGAATATCTCTCTTCTGCACCATGAAGCACCTTGCTGGTATAATATACAGGTCGTTGAACGGCATGGTCGCCGACACGCACCAGAACGGAACTAACGGCCTCCGAAGAAGCCGCAAGATATAGGAAGAGCTTTCTCCTTGCTCCGGTTTGGATAACAGGGGTGGTGTGGACAAGAACTCCTTAAGTTCTTCAAAAGCTTGTTGACAGTCTTCTGTCCACTCGAAGCCATCTGCTTTACGCAAGACCTTGAAGAAAGGTAAACATCTCTCGGCTGATCTGGATAAAAATCGGCTTAACGCTGCTATCCTCCCGGTGAGTTGTTGCACCTCTTTCTTACACATAGGCCGTCTCATATTGAGAATGGCTTGAATTTTCTCTGGGTTTGCTTCAATCCCCGCCGGGTGACTAAGAAACCCAAGAATTTCCTGCAGTAACTCCAAATGCACATTTGCGCGGGTTGAGCTTTATTCTATGGAGCCGGAGGTTGTGGAAAGTTTCCTGCAAGTCGGCGACATGGTCAGTGATGCAGGTGCTTTTTGTCAACATATCATCTACATATACCTCCATGTTGCGGCCGAGCTGGTCTTTAAAAACTTTGTTCATCAGCCTCTGATAGGTAGCTCCTGCATTCTTCAACCCGAAGGGCATTACTTTATAACAATAAATGCCCTTCTCGGTGATAAAAGAAGTATGCTCTTCATCTGAGGGGTCCAATTTTATCTGATTATACCCTGAGAAGGCATCCATGAAACTAAGGAGTTCATAACCAGAAGTCGAATCACTAACTGGTCGATCCGGGGCAATGGAAAACTGTCTTTAGGACAAGCTTTGTTAAGATCTGTGTAGTCGATGCATATTCTCCATCCTCCGCTGGCTTTCCGGACCATAACCACATTGGCTAGCCAATCAGGATATCGCGCTTCTCGAATATGACCGGCCATGAGCAATTTGTCTACCTCCTCGTCAATGACCCTCTGCCGCTCAGGAGCAAAACTCCTTTTCTTCTGGCGGACAGGGCGGCAGCTTGGGTTAATATTAAGCTGATGAGTAATCACCTCCGGAGGAATCCCGACCATATCCGTTACTTTCCAGGCGAAGACATCTGCATTCATTGATAAGAAGGCTAGGAGTTGATCCCGGACCTCAGGGAAGAGGAGCTCACCGATCTGCACGATCTTAGTGGGATCATCTCCCAGGGGGTAAGATATCAGAAGCTCCGCTGGTTCTCCTCTCCGCTCAACTTCCCTGGGGTCAAATGACTCGGCAACCGGAGGAATATTAGCCATCTGGGGACTAGGGGCTAAATGATAGCAGGGTCTGACCGAGTCTACCTCTCCGTGCATCACACCGACTCCTTGCCTGGTAGGGAACTGCACCAATAAGCGCTTAGTAGATATAACTGCATCTAACATATTCAAGCCGGGACGGCCAAGGATGGCGTTGTAAGCCAGGGGGACCCGAACTACCAGAAAATCCAGCATAACCGTGCTTTGACACGGCGGCGATCCTGCCGTAGCTGGCAAAGTAATCTCGCCCTCTACCCGGATGGAGTCTCCAGTGAAACCAACTAGAGGGACGGCTACGGGCCGAAGAGAATCCAGAGATAAACTCATCCGAAGAAATGCATCATAAGTAAGCACATTAGCGGAGCTCCCACTGTCGATTAAGATTCTTTTTACAGGATGCCTAGCAATCGTCATCGAAACGACGACGCTATCATCTTTTACAACATTACTCCCCGCTATATTTCCCTCAGAAGGGATTACATCATCTAACTCTTCGCCTCCCCTCGGTCTTTTAGAAGATGAAGCTTTTCCGCGGGAAATCATACCCACCATCCTTTCCGTCGGGGTGTTATCAATGCCAGCTTGAGCGGGAGGAGGTCCCATCAAGGCTGGTATGGGAGGAGCCTCTTTCTTCTGGACGTATTGCCCAAGGTATCCCCTCTGAATTAGCTCTTCGATGGCCTGCTTCAAGTTCCGACATTCTTCAGTGTCGTGGCCATAATCCCTATGGAAACGGCAATAGCGGCTTCTGTCGCGGGTAGTGCCCTTCTTCAACGGGGCGGACGCCGTAGATAAGGCTCGTTTTCAATCTCCATAAGGATGTGAGTCCGGGGTGCTAAGAGGGGTGTAAGATGGTCCTCTCTGGGAGTCTGGCTCTTGCGGCGATCAATTGGCCGGCGCAAGGGCTCTGGTTTCTTGGAAGGAGGTCCGTTCAACTCTGGGCGAGTGGACCTTTTGCTAGTCCTCTCTTGTGCACCTCTCCTGGATGAGTCAGCCTCGTCGGCGCGGATGTACTTCTGCGCACGACTCAGGAGATCAGCATAAGAAGAAGGAGGTCTTTTGTCCAAGGAGTAAGTAAAACGGGAGGGTCGGAGCCCCCGTTTTAGAGCCAGAGTGGCCACAGCATCTTCAAGATGATAGACTTCAAGGGCCGCCACTTTGAAGCGGGTTATAAAGTCTTTCAAAGATTCTCCTTCCTGCTGCTGCACGGAGAATAAGCTGTCTGCTACTCGAGGAATTTTTCGACAAGCGTCGAAATGAGCCAGAAAAGATCTCTCCAGTTGCCGAAAAGAGTCAACACTGCGTGAGGGCAGACGAGAATACCAAACACGGGCCGCCTTCGGAGGGTGGCCGGGAAGGCAACGCACAAGAGGGCATCCGTTGCTCCTTGGACCTGCATGATAGCTTATAGCTCTCCAGATGATCTAGGGGATCAGTGGTACCATCATAGGGGTCAACTGAGGAAATCGGAACCTCCTTGGAATGGGTTCCTCCATCACCCGTCGAGTGAGAGGGGGGCGGGTGTCATAATCCGACCCCGGTTGATTATTGATCCTTTGACTGAGCTCCTCCAGCCTGCGATCTTGCTCTTCCAGACGCTTTTCCATTCTATCAGTATACGTCCTTCGGTTGGTTCAGGAGAACTGGAAGGAGACTGACGACGCCACCGGCGGCGCTCTATACAAGGTTCCTTCCCCCGTCGTCGCCCGGCAGGTGGGCTGCTAGGGGAATGGGACAAAGAGCGCGAAGTCATCGTGGGAGCTTTGAGAGCGCCGCTTTTCGGAGGAATAAGGGCGGAGAGGCTTTGTCGGAGGGGATCTCCTCGAGCTGATTGTCGGCTAACAGGAGTAGCCGACCTAGGCAATAGAGGTGGCTCGGCCGTTGTTGGGCTCCTCTAGAGTGCTGCTCTTGCATCTGCTGAACCATTCCAACAAGAGTTTGAACTTGTTGGGTGAGGATCAGCAGTGGATCTTGAGGAATAGCCGGAGCCGGCAGCGGCGAGGAAGGAACCGGAGGGTTTGTTTCACCGGCTGAGAAGGGCCAAGAGTTTTGAATCATGGTTGGGAGGCGAAGATGCCCCCCAGACCAATCAGAAGGATCTTCTTCCAGAGATCTAGAGCTCATGTTTGGAATCGTAGAACAGGTACGTCTCACTGCTCCGACGATGGTCCCCTACCTGGCGCGCCAATCTGTTGATGCTGGATCACCAGATTCCTCTTGTTATGAGATCTCTTTCAGGAAGAAGAAAAAGTCCCTTCTTCCTTCTCCTTCCTCCTTTTATCCCCTAATTTATTTATTTTATGTTTTAATTTCCAGAGGTCCACGTGTAGGATAAGTGTTCATCTTTTATTATTTTTTTTCGCTACGTGGTCATTCAGTGATAATAATAATAAGGGTATTAAGAAACTTGCTCATGAAGATAAGGATTTTCATGATGACCTTGATTATCCCAAGGGAATGTCAGGGTTAGTGGGGATGTCAGAGTCAGAGAAAAGGCATCTGGCTCTAAAATAGAAGTTCAGTGTCTCCTTTTTCTAGATAAACGGCGGTGTTTCAGTGCTTGTCTTATTCGAACCATTTAAAGCGTTATGATGTTTAACATTTTTCGATTTCTGTTCCGAATACGACGGTTTATCATGTTTAGTGGTTCTGACATGAATATTATTCTCAATTTGGGGGCCATCCAGGATTGGGGCCGTCCAGACTCTGGGGACCGCCCAGGACTGGGGGCCGCCTAGACTCTGGGGGGCCCAGGACTGGGGACCGCCCAGGAATGGGGGCCGCCCAGACTCTGGGGACCGCCCAGGACTGGGGGCCGCCCAGACTCGGGGCCGCCAGGACTGGGGGCCGTCCAGACTGGGGCCGCCCAGGACTGGGGGCCGCCCAAACTCCGGGGGCCGTCCAGGGGGGCCGTCCAGACTCCGGGACCGCTCAGACTGGGGGCCCCAGACTCTGGGGGCCGCCCAGGACTGGGGACCGCCCAGGAATGGGGGCCGCCTAGACTCTGGGGATCGCCCAGGACTGGGGGTCGTCCAGACTCTGGGGCCGCTCAGGACTGGGGGCCGCCCAGACTCTGGAGACTGCCCAGGACTGGGGGCCGTTCAGGACTAGGGACCAACTTTAATTTTCTAACTGTTTTATTTATTATCCATATCAGTTTCTTTTCAATTTTCTTGATTATTGAGAAAGCACGTAAGATATGCAATGTTATAGTTTGATGGAAGACTTTGATGAAAGGTTGGGATTCTTTTGTAAATATGTTATACAAACCATGAATATAAGGCTACAAATCCGATAAGAATGGAGTTTACGAGGCCTTTAAGTTATCATTTCAACTTCAATTATAGTTTGTGTTTCTAAATTTTTTATCCTAATTATATTTTTATTTTATAATAATTTTTATTTCTAACTCAATCTTGTTATCTAATCATTTTAAATTTACTTGTTTACTTTTTGTTGTAAATTTAATTTTATTTATGCTTTTATTATGTTACTTTGATTCATATGGATAAAAAATTTTATACAAATCTCTTATCGGCATTATTTTTTATACCATTTAGTTGAACCCTAATTTTATATTATTTAATCAAACCAAACCAAACCAATTCAATCCAACTTACTTCTAATTCAACAAATAAACAAAGAGATAGTAAACATACCCTAGCAACGTGCTTATTGTCACAAAAAAAAAAACCCACATATTGCAATGAAAGGTTAGGATTGTGCTGCAAATATTTCGTACGCATCACAAGTGTAAAACTACAAATCTAACGAGATTGAAGTTTACGAGGCCTTTTTAAGTTATCCTTCAACTTCAATTACAGTGTTTGTTTCTAAAACTTTTTAGCCAATTCTATTTTTTATTTCTATAATAATTTTTATTTCTAACTCAATATTGTTATGTAATAATTTTAAATTTACTTGTTTACTTTTAATTGTAAATTTAATTTTATTTATGCTTTTATTATGTTACTTTGATTTCACGTGGATAAATTTTTTATGCAAATATCTTATCGGCATCATTTTGTATATCATTTAGTTGAATCCTAATTTTTATTATTAAATCAAACCAAACCAAATCAATTCAATCCAACTTAATTCTGATTCAACAAATAAATAAAGAAATAAAAAACCAAACCTAGTTCTTATTATCAAAAATAAAAAATAAAAGTTTATCCACATATGATGACCTTGTATAAGCAAAAGAACTAGGTTTTTAACTCAGGGCTAAAGTCAAAAAAAAAAAAAAAAACAAAAACAAAAACAAAAACAAAAATCTTATATTTTAACAATAAATACAATGCGAGACAAAGTCAATTTTTTGCTGAATTGATATTTTTCTCGTATCATAAAACATATTGAACACCAATAAAACAAAAAAGACTTTTTTTTAAGGCATAACGTAAATATTCTAGCATATCTAGTTAAATATATATATATATATATATATATATATATATATATATATAAAACCTCTAAAGATGGAAGCTTCCATCTTCAACGGAGTGTCATGTCCGCCGCCCTTTAATCCTTCTCTCTCTCCAGCCTCCATCGGGCACTATATAAATTTGCCGTCCCACTAGTCCTGACGGCTGACGCCTTCGCCCCTCACTCTCTCGCGCCCTAAATCCGAAGGAAGAGCTTGCGCTCCCCGTTTAGATCTCACTCCGCGCGTTTATCAAAACCCAAAGATTCCGTCTCGAACCGACCTTTGGGTAGTTAGTGCTGTCCATATATTGACCTGATGCATCGCTGTCGCCTCGCCGAGGATTCTTGGATGGGGGCCAAGACCGGCGGCAGATCAATGGCGGCTTCCTGTTGGAAGACGGCCAACCCCCGGCAATAAAATGACCGCCTCCGCGAGTTCTCAGCACCGCTGCGTCTTCGGTCTGCCATCAACGACCACTCCTTTAAAAATCGTTTTCTTGATGTTTTTATTTCCGTATATCTGTCTTGGGAGAATTATGGTCTTTTGGTAGTTCTTTATGCATTTTTCTAATGATTCATTGCGAAAAATTAGATTTTCTCTCTATTTTTTTATCCTATTGTCGCTTCCAATCTAATTTCGTGGAGTATTGAGGCTATGTTTGACGTTTGTTTTGGATTTATGGCAGTCGGGAACATACCTTATGATGCCACCGAGGAGCAGATGATACAGATATGTGAGGAGGTCGGCCCCGTGGTGTCCTTCAGGTCAGCCGCCTCTTAAAACCCTAAATTTTGACGTATTGGAGGTCAACCAGCAAACCTTTTTCCATTTCTTTGCTTTTTTTTTCTTTTTTTATATGGGTCCTTTCATTGGATTTCAAGAACCGATGAGTTGTAGTTAAACTAGAAGTGTTAAATTAGTAGTTCATTCAGGTCGCTGCAGTGAGGTTGTTAAGATCGTTATGCTCGTCTAGAAAGGATCACCTGATGTTCGATATAATTCCTATTCTGAATCTCTGAATACATTTTTTGTCAAACCGCTGGACGATTCTATTGTTCTCTTGTATTTGATATCATGGTTTTTCGCATTCCTTCACAGCTTGCACTGGAGCTATCGATTGTGAATTGATTGTTTTCTTGAATTCACTCTTTTTTTTCTTCACTGCGGAAAGCATGCCTCTGCATTATATGATGAGTTTCCAGTTATGTGACCAACCCTATTGTCTATGCTTAGATTAATAGCATTGCACTCCTAGATAACTTAAGGTTCGTGCAGATCTGTTGGTTTGTTGTTTTCTATTATACTTTGTAGACTGTTTTTGCTGAAAGCGTGTACACTTCCTTCTATTAACAAGAAAGGTTATGTAGATGGATAAAAGTAGAAAAGTCTGGACTCACTCTATTTTTTGTGAGCAAATGACCACTTTTAGAGAAGCGAAGGAACAAATTTTATGTCACAAAAGAAAATTGCTTCTTATTAACCTCAAAAGCCAAAAATCCACATTTATGTATTTTGAATTCTGAGTCCATGGTGATCTTCTGAATATCAAGTCCTTCAGTTATCTCTGAGACACTAGTACCTTGTTATTCTTACAAATAGGTTTCTGCATAAAAAAGTACATGGAGCACAACTTCACTGCCAATATTCTTGAACTATTGTCTATTAATTCCATCTTCTTTTACAGTGTTTCATTTGTTTGTCCACTACCTGCCCTCTCGACCTTTACCTTAACATATTCTAACTGTAGGAACATTTCCAAATCAGCCTTATCTGATGAAGTAGTGTACTATCATTTGTAAGTAATATAAACCATTGTTCTCCTAAGTATCAATAGTTTGCTACAGTGATTCAAGTCTCGGCAAAATTGGGGCCGTCTTGACCAACCCATCCCATCTTAGAGAGATTCCAAGACCGATGTTGATTGTTCCATTATCATCTTTAACTTTTGATATTCAGATATATTTAAAATCAAATAAAATACTAAAGCTTCATATATATAGAAGCATTCCAAGCAAGTATCGAGATGCCTAATTGGGTGAGGAATCAAGACATGACTGGACATGGAGCATCTTGTTCTATGGAAAAACCAAGATGTCTCTATTCTATGAGATTTAAAACCTTGGTTTGCTGAGCTATTGGAGATGTAAAGAAATACAAGCTTAGCTCCATCCCTTGTTGTTAGCCCAGCATGACTGGAAATCAACAATTTAACCACAACTATTTCAAACCCTTGTCGACACACCTTCATACATATCCTTGATAATTTTAAACTACCTTTTAAGGTTTTTATCTCCCTAAGTGCCTACTGAATTATGTCTAGTGATATTTTATAATATCTTTATAAAATTGACTACAATCTTTTAAACACCTTTTTCTTCTTGCACACCTCTATCAACTATCTTTGACAAGAGGTAAGCCAAATTGATTCTCTAAAATTGGTGGTATTTTTTTTCTTAGCCTTCTCATCAACCCCCTTCACTCCATAGCCTGGTTTGCCATTCTGAATTTTTTGACAGTTGATATACTAATACATGCCACTTTTATATCTGATCTCTTTCTGTATTTTGATGAATAAGCTACTTAAATAAAGTCGATCTAGTTTCTCCTAGGTTTTCCATGTCTCACTCAAGTGGTATACTTTTTGGCTACTCTTACTCCACAAAAATTGAATTGTGGCATGTCTGCGAACTTTTTTTTTCTCTTTCCTATGACAATTTATGTAGTAGAGTCCTTGACTATTTTTTTTTCTTTCTCATCCTATTGTACTTCTGAAACCTCTTTTTTTTTTCCCTTATACTTTGAGCTCAATCATATAGCTTTTTGCATGCTACATATTTTACTAAACTGTCTAGCATTTCAGTGTTCTTTTTAAACATTATATGTCTGTCAAGTTATTTGATGTCACTTGCTATTTTGCAATGTTTTAATATTCCTCTTTTCCTTTAATTCCATTGCACCACTCATAATTTCACCACCTTCTTCATATGGTTGTGCATTTAGGCTCTCCTAATAATTCTATAGCACCTATGTTGATAGGATGCAAAATGGTATATATCTAATTTCATACAACTCTCAATTTCTGGTCCCCATCAGTATTTGGTCTATAGAATGCCATCATTTGCCCGTTTTGAATCCACTACCTTAGTGTCAGCTATGTAATAGGTTAGTGTCTTTTCCTTTTGCTCCAAGAGTACACATTCATAAGTATCCTGTCATGTGTTGATCCCTTGTTTCCCTTTGAAGAAGGGAAAAAAGTTTATCTATCACATTATTGGATAAGATCGTGAAATCAACTAATTGCTCAACTTTCACTTTAACAAACATTAGAAAGTGACGTCATGTCATCTGTTCACTGGCTGAGGTGTCACCACTTTCTGCTTACTAATTTCTAATGCGCAGTGCAAGTGACTAATCAGAAGATAATGCAAAGCTTGTGCAGCAAGTTTTATTTGATGGACCTGTTTGTATTCTTCATGCCTACGCAAAGTAGTGATCTAATATTTTGATGCAGGCTAGTACTTGATAGAGAAACTGGAAAGCCCAAAGGCTATGGGTTTTGCGAGTACAAAGATGAAGAGACAGCTCTTAGTGCCCGTCGCAATCTTCAGGGCTATGAAATAAATGGCCGTCAGTTACGAGTCGATTTTGCTGAAAATGATAAAAATGCTGACAGAAACAGAGAGCAGGTCAGATATAATTAGTTACATAGAACAAGCATCTGATTTCTCTACTCCAGTAACCTTATCACATAGACTAATAGAATGGGGATGCTCTTTTACCTTCTCGATTGATAATTTGATTTATCCATGCTATTCTTGCCGGTTAGTTTAACTATCGCTAGGAAAGTTGTTTCTTTAGAGAGATGTTTTGACAAACAAATGCGACCAACTTACATCAACTTATCTTAGAAAGTTGTTTTTGCATAGAATTCCTATTACATTAGTTTATTATTTTATTTATATTTGCTGACATAGTGGAATGCAAAGATTTTCTTTTACCAATAATAAGTGGGACTTGAATTGCATGTTGATGATTATTTGGTATGGAATTTTAGGGAAAAACACACAATAATTGTACTTTTGTTTTATAATATTGGGGCATGTTGTGATTAATCAGGCATCTGATAGTTAAATTTCATGGCCTGGCATCAAGCTGGCAAATTATCATAACTACTGATTATAAGATGTGCTTTTGCTGCAATTGCAGTGCGACCATCTATTTCTGTCAATCTAGATAAAACTGTGATGTGTGCTTTGTTATCATTCAGTTGATGCAAAGTATGTTAGGAGAAATAAACAATGTTATGATACCTGATAAGGAAGCTATTTCATATCTAAATTGGTAACTTTTGTTGCAGGGTCGTGGTGGACCAGGGTTGACATCAAACATTGGTACGATTTCTCTCTCTCTCTCTCTCTCTCTCTCTCTAATTCAGTATAGGGCTATTTGGTATTGCTTCTGTTTCCTGGCTTTGTTTCCAAAAATCCAAGAGGAAAATTGAACTAGACTGAATGTGTATGATGGATACTGGCCTTTGTTTTTTAAATTGTTCGTAAAACTTTTATAGCTTGTGGAGAAAAAAAAAAACAAAGGCTTATTGGTTCAAAAGAAAGTGAAAATCAAGGCAGTGAATGGCAGAGATTCCTTGCAAATGTTGTCTCCAACATCAATCTCCATGCAGTATCTCACTTATTTGCAGCGGAAACGAAAACACAAAAACACCACCACCCAAACACAAAAGCATGGACCAGCTTCTTTGCTAATGCTCTTAATGGAATTTTGCAGATGCTCAGAAGCAATTAGGTGGAGCCCCTATCCTTGGGGATTCAAGTCTTCATCAACCTATAGGTCTGCAATTAGCTGCAGCAGCTGCATCTGTCATGGCTGGAGCTCTAGGTCGAGCTCAGACTTCTAGCATCCAAAATGGTTCACAAAGCCTCACTGGAATGGGAAATGATCCCTTGACTCATTATCTGTCTAGGATGTCAAGACACCAATTGAATGAAATTCTGTCCGAGATAAAGGTCATTCTTCTTATCTCTCTTCCTCTCTCTAACGCACATCCCTTCACTCAATATCTGGCTAGGATGTTTAGAGACCAATCGAATGAAATTATGTCCAAGACAAAGGTCATTTCCTTTCTGTGCCCCCCATTCTTTCTCTCTCTCTCTCTCTCTCTCTCTCTCACTCACTCACTTACATGGGCATGCATACACACGCAAACCATAAGGTCCTGACATTGGTTTGATGATAGGCTCTGGCTACTCAAAGCAAGGCATTGGCTCAACAACTACTACAAGGAAGTCCGCAGTTGCTAAAGGCTCTCCTTCAGGTTGCTTTTTCACTGGTTCAACTTTATAGATCAAAATATTCTCTTCCGTTATTTTTATGATGGTAAGCTATGTGCCCTGAGATGATCTACAAAGTGTCTCAAGCGAGGATCATGATATCCACAGAGAGTTATTTTTTTGTCTGACTAATAAATAACCATGTTTTCTCTAAAATCTTGAAATATGTTTTTTATTTGAATCAATTTATAGTGAACCAAGCAAACTGCTTGTGGTGAGCATTCAGCAAATTCTCAAGACAAGTGGTGCTTCTTTATGATCTTCTTGTTAAAATATTTTATAATATTTTATAAGACTATTTTGTTTTTATTTTAAAAAATTATTAAATAAAAAAATTTAGTAAATTTAAGGATCGAAGGGCGTGATAACCTAGGAGTAACAAATGAAAATAAATTTTTTTATAGATTTAGCATGCTGGAGGTTAAAAATACTTTGGGTAAAATGAAAAATGCAAAGGCATTAGGGTCAGAAGCGAAGGTTTGGAAAGGCTTTGGAGAAATTGGAGTTATATGGTTAACTAATTTATTTAACAAGATTGTAGCAATTAAAAGATGCCAGATGATTGAAGAAAAAGTTATTAATACTCATATACAAAAATAAAGAAGATATTTAAAACTGTGCAAATTATAGAGGGATTAAACTGATGAGTCATACAATGAAATTATGAAAGAGAGTAATAGAAAATCGAATAAAAGCCGAAACTTTGGTGTCAAATAATCAATATGGATTTATGCCTGGAGGGATCGACCATAGAAGCTGTTTATTTATTAAGAAGATTAATGAAGAGGTATAGGGAAAAGAAAAAAGACCTTCATATAATCTTTATTGATTTAAAGAAAGCATATGATAGAATACCTAGAGAAGTAATATAGTGAATTTTAGAAAAAAAAAGGAATTACCAAAAGGTACATAAAATTGATAAAAGATATGAATGATAGAGCAATAATTATTGTTAAAACAACAATAGGAGAAACTAGTGAGTTTCTAATTACTGTAGGTTTACATCAAGGATCTGTATCTTTTTGCACTAGTTATGGATAAATTAACCAAACATATTGAAAATGATATCGCATGGTGTATGCTATTTGCAGACGATATAATGTTGTTTGATGAAACTAAATTTAAAGTAAATGCTAAGCTAGAGATTTGGAAAGAGGCTTTAAAATCTAAAGGTTTCAAGATTAGTAAAACTAAAACTGAATGCATGAAATATAATTTTAATGGCAGTAGAAATACAAATGAAGGGACAGTGAAGATTGCAAGCAAAAGAATATCAAGGAGTGAATAATTTAGATATTTGTGATCAATTATCCAGCAAGAAGGTGAAATAGATAAAGATGTGAATCATAGAGCTAAAGCATGATGGATTAAGTGAAAAGGTGCTTCAAAAGTATTGTATGATCGATGCATCCCATTAAAATTGAAAGAAAAATTTTATAAAACCGCTATTAGGCCAGCTATGCTATATGGAACAGAGTGTTGGGCAATACTGAAACAACATATGAATAAATTAAGTATAACAAAAATGCGAATGTTAAGATGAATATATGGTAAAACTTTAAAAGATAGAATTAAAAATAAACATATACGAAAAATGATAGGAGTAGCCCCGATTGAAGATAAAATGAGAGAAAACCGATTACGGTGGTTTGGACATATGCAACGAAGACCTTTAGATGCTCCAGTTGAAAAGAGTGATCTTTTAACAGTCTATTGTACTAATAGAGGTAGAGATAGACCTAAACTAACATGGACAGAAATAATTAAGAAAGATATAACTATTTGTAATTTGAGTATCGACTTAGTCCTGAATAGAGCAGAGTGGAGAAAGCAGATTCCTATAGCCGACCCCATGTAGCTGGAAAAAGGCTTAGATGTGTTGAGTTGAGTTGTTAAAGTCACTCTTTGATAGCATAGGAAAAGTTTCATGTCCATGTAAAATTATCATATTCCCCACAAACAACAGTTGCCACCCTAATAATGCATACTTTTGGCTTTTTGCATTATCTGCAGCTAGTTTATGTTGTTCATAAATACGTTAGATTTTTCTCTTGCTTTGACCCCATTCTTTGATGCTGATGTGCCATTTTATTTAGTTTTGCTTATTAGTTATGTTCGATAAACTGAAAATTTGGAATTTCATGCTACATGTATATTGCAGTCAGAGATAATACTTGGCATGGTGACACCGCATATGGTATGTCTCACTTACCTCAAAAGGATGCACAGGTTTATTTGGTATATTGATTTTGGGTTTGTTTAACATCAAATGCTCTTAACTTTTGTCTGCAGATGCAAATGGCAAATAGTCAGCGATCATCAATTTTGCCCCCCCAACCTTCATCTCATCTTGGCCAAACACCGTCACAAAAGGATGCTCTGGTTGGAATGTTTCCAGGCCACCTGAAAGTCAGATGCCCAATGTACTGCAAAACCCAACAGTTTTACATCAGTCTGCAGTTCTGCTACCCAATGCCCCTGTTAAGCCTCAATATCATCACCCTCTGCCACCACTAGCCCAAGTTCTCCATCAGGGAACGTTACCAGGCAAACCTGGAGCTACCACAACATCATCAATACGGCCCCAGCCTCCCGGTGGCCCTTCTATTCAGCCAAATCCACCTTTACCAACATCCAAAGGGCTTATGCCACAAATTCAGCCCCCTCTTCTGCAGCAGAACCCTAGACCAATTGGAACTGCACCTTTGGTGCAGCATCTTCAGCTGCCCCTCCCAAACACAAGTCTCCAGCAATCACTTTTGCGTCATCCTCCACAATCTCAGGCAAGTCTTTTCACTGTTAAATGGATAACCGATTATACCAGCTATATGGATAGTTCAGTGATAAAAAAATTTAAATGTGTAACAAATTAGATCGGCTATGCAGATAATTCAGCGATAAAAAATATAACAATGGGTATGAATCTGTGTTTGGTCCAGGCCAACCTTTGTGCTATTGTTTATCCATTTTATGCTTTTCAATGGTATAATTTGCAGCGAGCATATATTGCATGTGGATTTATTTCATAGATTGTTTTTTTTCCTAAATTGCCAGCCTACCTGAATCTAACTTTTTTATTATGGACCAGCATAGACATATCAGATGATATATGGTTTTACCATACAAGCTTTGAAGAAGATAATACTACTTAGTTCTCTTTGTCTACTATTATGTGGTTAAAACATCCAATTTAGTTTCATGCTTACAGCACCACTAATTGGTGATCAACCATATTGTAGATATTTGCTATTTTCTTGGCCATCACAGCTATATTGTTAGATATATTAGGATCCAGTGAATAAGCTGAATAAATGGACCAAGAAAAAATATTTTTGAACCGTGGTCTAAGATCTAAGTTTTGATGTTATGCTTCATTCCTACGGGAATAGAGGAAAAAATTACAAGTGCCATTTTCTATTATTGTAGCGTATGGTAGTGTGTTTGTGTTGATTGTTTTAAAAGGAACCTTATTTACTGAACATTCACATACTTCAGAATATATCAGGCCTCCTATATGTTTGCATGTTGGATCTTTCCAAATCTATTTTGGCAATTGTATCCCATTTTTCTTTTGCTTTCCCTTTGCTGAGCTGTGGTTGTATAACAGATTGGCTCATCAAATTACCAATTACCAGTGGGTGGACTGGAGATGCTTTCAAAGGAAGTTGGAACATCTGCTTCAGTTACCCATGATCCAACTTGGGCATCCAGAACTGGTACACAATGTTTAGGTGTAGGTTTGGCGGAGCAAACAAGAATGGCAGGTGATACATCCGAACTCATAAGACATCCCGCAAAAATGCGTAGATTGGAAGATGGAAGCAGTGCTCCCAAGTTGATGGATAGCCACTCTTCTTCCAGTAGGCCTATTTCAGCTCAAACAATTGGCACTGACTCGATATCCGTGAGTCAGACGACAGGTGTTGAGGGGGTGCAACATGCAGAGAAAGAGGTGCCTCAGGTACTTATGGATATTATATCAAAAACCTCCTGGCTTGGTATTGTCATAGTGACCCATGTTTGTTCCATAAGCTCTTGGAATATTTCTTTTTCATGTAGGACTTGCTTGTTAATTTTATCATCTGAATTTTCTTTGATTATCTTGCTTTCTGCTTCATGTCTTGTCCTTTATTTGAATGAACATGTATTTTAACTGTTTGTGTTTTGCAATGTATCTAATAGATAGGCACCTGTAAATTTTATTAATAGAATGCTATAGCAGTCATGATTATTAAATCAATCAAGAGTTCTAGAATTGCTGATCATAGAACATGAATTTTTTTTTTTCATGAAATCTGTGAGAATTAAATCTATGGTAGCAGGAGCTAAAAGTACAAACATGGAAGATGTATAAGGGATTTGACTGTGAATGCTATATCTTAACAGTGTTCCATACCTGTATGTCCCCATCTAGTCTGAATGAGTGTAAATGAAATCCATCAGCCAAAGTGAGTTCTTTTGGGGTTATTATTATTTTTTCTTCATGTCTTCAGGTTAGGATGGAGGACCGTGCTAGTATTAATAGAGCCTTGTCTGACTTTTTAAGCATGGATTTTTATTGATTTAGTGGAGGACATTATGGTGATTTCAAAGGAGTTTCAGATAGAGTGACTTTGTCTGGGGATGAATTTGAGCACATTTTTTGGGTAACACAAAAAATAAGATTTTAATGTTGCAGATATTATATTTACCAATTGGCAGCTTAAAAGTTTTGGAAAGGTGCGCTATGACAGAGGAAGGGGTGCTCTCTGGTTGATGTATTTCCAGTTGATATTTGGTTAGAGATCTAAATCTGCTGCACATTAGAGTTCCTATCTAATTAATCTCAGCTTCATGGCTATTTTCTTGCTTCTTTTACTGGACTTATTGCAGAAAAGATTATGGTAACTCAATTTGAAATTCAGCAAGATATCTGCTGTGTAACAGAAGAAATTTGTTTCAGAGAAGAGGAGGATTATGTAGAAGGTTGACAAAAATAGAAGAAAATAAGAGAGGAAGAAAGAAAGTAAGAGGATAAAAGGAAAGAGGCCTGCAGCCTTTTAATTCAAACCTAGTTGCAAATATAATGCCAATTGCCTGGTTTTGCAGCAAGGTAGTGTACTAATGCACTTTAATAGACTTAATAAGTCAGTATTCCTTTCTGGATTAGAACTCAAAATGGAAGAAATAAGTCAGCGGAAAGCATTCCTAATTTGGACTAGTCTGTGGGCAGTTGCTTTGCTGATTGAGTCCTTTTAGGACCAGACAATCAGACTAAGATCCTCTCATGCATCGTTTGGTTGCAGGAATATAATCTAGATAGGAATGGAATTATGACAAGAATGGAATGGAATGAACATGGTATTTTCATTTGTGTGTTTGTTAGGAGTAGGGAATGAAGCGCATATTGGGATGCTAATTCCATTTGTGTGTTTATTATGTGCATTAAAAGGGGAGAATGGAATCAAATTTATTGTAAATTTACTGTTCTAGCCTTATGTAAAGAAAGTGATTTAAAAAATCGATAAACTCTAATTTTCAAATTTTATAACATAAAATCTTGGTATCAATGAATTATAACTTTAATATAACTATGTGATATTAATATAATTTGTGCTACATTATATTAATATAATAAGTTATATTGTAATATTATTTTTATCATATTATAACATGAAATTTAATATTAAATTAATTATTATATTATATTATATTGTTGAAAGTTATATTAATTTTTTTGGTGATGATGAATATAATATTACGCTTAATATTGTAACGAGGGGTGGCAAAATTGAACACAACTCGAACCCAACACTAAATAAGTGGGTCCAGGTTAACCTTAAATGTGTTTGTGTTATAAAGTTGTTGATACGATTATGACACGAAATAATTGTGTGTCACGTTGCGGGTTAACCCACCAATCTGAAAGTGATCCGTTTAGGATTTATTTAGTTGATAACATATTAAATGGATTATGTTATGTGGGTCGAATCATGTCTATTCACATTAAGCAAGTCGTGTCTGTTCGTGTTTAGCGAATTATGTTGTATCAAACTAATACGATTTATTTATTACATACATGTCTTATCGTGTTACCTGTTTAGTAATCATATCGTGTTTATGTCGATCCATATACCATTATACCTTAGTTTCGACACAATGTGAATATAACACGAAAACATGAATCGTCACTTCTAATTATGAAAGAAAGTATAACTTTAATATTATAATATTAATTGTTATAATATTATAATAATATAACAACTTTCATATTATATTATTATTTTTATTATAATATAAAAATATAGCTATTATAATTTTATAACGAAAATTGTTATAATGAAAGTTATTATAATTTTTATAATATGATATATAATACTATATATAACAAAGTTATATAATTTTTATGATATTATACCATCAACTTTAGTATTATATTAATTATAATATAATATTGTATATAATTTATTATATAATAATAATAGTTATGTTAAATTTTTTGGTGATGATAGAACACAAGTTATACTAAATTTAATATTAGGAGCAATATATTCTTCTTGGCATAACATAAGGGTAAACTTGAAACAATAAAAAATATGGGTGGTGAAGCCAACGATTGGAACCATGATTCCTAAGTAGAGGTGATGGAATGTCCATTTCTCTGAGCAAAGGAATTCTCATTTCAAAGGATTGGCAATTATAGCTTTATTTTATTTAGTTAATCGAACAATGGAATGGAATCTAAATTGGAATCACCATTCCATTCCAATATTGATTCTGCCCAACCAAACATGGCATTAAAGTAAGACCTTTAAAGTCCTCTCAGAGTAGGACCTTTAAAGTTCACTAAGAGAGTAATGCCAGCAGGCACCCATTTCCTGCATGCAAAAAGATCCTCTTAATGTGTGGCACAAGGGGATTGGTAGGACTAGTGGGATGTAATGGGAAGCACAGTTGATGGTTGAGTATTGAGTTGCTAAGGCAGCGATAGAGAGGCCTGAAGAACTTTTCAGGTGCACTCATGAACAGCCTAAAGCATTTTCCTTGCTGAAAAGACTCCTATAACATATTTCATTTAGAATCAAAATTTAAATCAAATAAAACCAACTTGCATCTCAAGCAAAGGATGGGTGAGAACCATCTTTGACTGCAGTTGTCAGGGATCTTAAGGGCCTGATTGAAGTGGGACATTGCTGTTTTGAGCTGCACCTTTTTTCTTCAATTGTGTTTGATCACTCCAATAATCCTTCGGGTGATGTCATATACCAGATCATATTATCAAATTCTATAATTCAATGAATTCCAACCATGTGTGTGTCTGCGCGCGTGTTTTGAGAATTTAATTATTGGATGATGGATTCAAGACATCTCAAGCAACCGTCATGATTTGCGATTGGACATGCATAATCAGTGTTATTTGGACGCACACCATGGTCACACTTCTATTCGAAGTGTCCTATTTACATCAATAAAATTTATTGATGTTTGCTTCTCTTTTTGGGAGTGGCATGTGGAGGACTCTTAAACAGCCTCAATAGTAAGTGCCCATAGAGCATTCATTAAGAGAAATACACTATGATCTTAAATGATATGCCAGCATCCAGTTGGAGTTCAAACTAATTATTCTATGAAAACCTACATGCCCTAATAAAACTGCTTACAATTTTATCTTCTAATGGTAACATCTTCAAATCTACCATTCTTGCTTCACTAAAATGAATCATTACTGCTCGTGTGAAGACAAAAGGAAATCAATAAAACATGCTAGGTTGGTTATTATGATGGAAAGATTTTAAGAAATTTTGGGGAGCAGATTTAGAAAAATAGGTGATGACTAAAATAGTGTATTTAATTATACTTAATTAAAAAATGAGACTTAGAATGACTTCAGCAATTTTCTTATATCAAATGTTGCTAAAGTAATTGCTGATGTTTCCCTTAGAAATAATTATTGCAACTATTTATCAACTTAAGTATCCAAATACATCTCAAGCAATTTTAGGTCCATCCAAGGAAAAACAAAAGTCTTAAGGAAGTTCC
>UESW01002958.1:37185-94705 GCA_900491605.1 Calamus simplicifolius | reverse complement strand
CAAACTAGATCTGATATTTGAGAGATTTAAAGTTAAAACCACAAGTGTTTTTAAAATACCTAGTACGCTTTCATGTTGGGATGCTATTAAAGGAGATAAATTAAAAGATTTTTTTTATTAAAGTGAGATTAAGCCGCATTAGGACTCTCAGAAAGGGATTAAAGTAAAAAGAGAGCAAATTTTCTTTCTTACATGCCAAACACATGCTTGTACAACAAACATATATACAGATATCAACACCAAAAAGGATGAGAATGCCAAGTATGACAATGAATTGCCTAAAACACAACTCTTATTAAATGTTTACATTAGTTAAAATTTAAAAATATTAGAAGAATCTAAATAGTCCTAATACAAATGTTATAATTTCAATGCTTTAAGACAATTAAGTCACCTCTTTAGTGTTGCTAGCAGCCTAATTGTGAAAATATTATGATACAGACGATACATTAGTACCAACCAATGGAAATGATGGCCCATAAGATCTGCAAGCAGGCTAGGTCCAACCCTAATTTTACCCAAACCAAACCCAACCTGATATCATTTCAAGACTCTAAACTCAAACCCACCCATTAGCCAATTGGGACAAATTAGATCGCGTTCCTAGATAATATTTGCGATGAGGTTGGAAAAATTATGACCCACTCACCAACCCAGCCTGCAATTGACCTGATATAATCACATTAATGCTTGGCATAATTAGGTTAACGTTGTAAACCGGTTGACCCAACTTAACCCTTTTATTAAATAGGTTAAATTCAAGTTTAGTGTCCAAACCTGTTTAAAGTGAGCTGGATTGAGAAATGGACTTTACTAGTTGCATGACGGGCAGCAGCGTGGGGCCGGGCGTCGTTGGATTGGGGCGCGGTTCATTGCGAGACGAATCTCCAATTTTAGGTGCAGACGATGTCCACCACCAGCCGCGCTCTGGTCCGCCATGCGGGGACAAAGATGGCTTTCTGATGAGTAGTTTTCAAACTGATGCCTTTTGGCACCGATTTTAAAGCAAAGGGATGGGATTCAAATATTTTGCAAAAATGATGTTAAAAAGAAAAACGTCATTTGAAATGGCATTTTCCCAAAGCCAAGTCATCCTCCGTGCTCGGCTTCGTCAGCTGGAATGCTGATAAGAATCGAGCAGAAATCGCCACATGGTGTGGCAATTTCATTTCGAATAAAATCGCCACTTCATGTGGCGATTTCAGGGTGACTCGTGATGAAACCGCCACTTGGAGTAGCGATTTCTACCAAAAATCGCCACACCAAGTGGCAGTTTCATCAGAAACCGAATTTA
This sequence comes from Calamus simplicifolius, assembly GCA_900491605.1. NCBI lineage: Eukaryota > Viridiplantae > Streptophyta > Magnoliopsida > Arecales > Arecaceae > Calamus > Calamus simplicifolius. Next base: position 93,411 of record UESW01002958.1, on the reverse strand, counting down.
TCTTATTTTAAATATTAATTCAAAATTTTAAATTTAATTCTAAATTCTAAATTTAATAATATGAAATTAAATAATATATTTTTATTTATTTTATTGTTATTTTGAATTAAATAATATCTATAAGTTTCAAATCAAGGAGGAGAGAAACAGTACGGTTCACGAAGTATTTGAAAACTTGGAACGTGATCCCTTCATGGCATACGTAAAGCCAGATAAATTAATTAAAGGTGATAAAAGAGTGATTTGAAATTCAAAGATTGAAACTATATAGATATTATTTAATTCAAATATAATATATTATTCTAATTTTTTAAATTTAATAATATGGAATTAAATAATATATTTTTATTTTTCTTATTTAATTCCATATTATTAAGTTGGGGGGGGGGGGGGGGGGGGGGGTTCGGTCGGTCCGCACCGCCGCCTTGCTCTTTTACTTTACTTCTTTCTCCTTTACCACTGATGCTTTCTGTGCTCTTTTTTTCCACCTGGTGCCTTGACTGCCTTCTCGCTTTGGATGCTCCGTCCGTGCCACTAACATAATGAGATCAAATGCTTGGGCCAAATGAGGCATCCCGGCGTGATTAAAATGAACTGCTTAAGTCCACATTTTGGCTTAAGTCCACGGTACTGACGCCTCCCATAAACAATGACATGATTGTATAGTGATTGCTGTTCAAATAATTTTGTACTAAATTTAAAGCTAAATTATTGACAGCTGTTTAGACTGATTTTGACCCAACAAAGTAAGAAAGAGCATCGGTAACCAATAATTATTGACATAATGATATGATTGCATAGTGTGGTGCAACTCAATAGTGAACTTAATTATATGGCACAACTGCACAAATATGGTGCAACTAAACCATAAATTCTATAATACATAATATTATAAATTTGATATTAAAAAAATAAAAAACATTATAGTGTTTCTCCATATGATTCCATTCTAAATTTAGAGCTAAATTATTGGTAGCTTTTTAAACTAATTATACATTTGTTGATGTCCATTTTTTGTTTTTTTGTAAGCTTGATTTTTTAACCATGAATTAGTACATCACAAGAAATAGCTTTACAAAAAAAGTTAAATTAAAGAACAACTCTCAAAATTACTACAGCTATTTAATCATGCTTTAAAGCCTAACAACATCATAGCTACAAGACAGATTAAACGTTTTGTAAACAGTAGCACTTTAGAAAAAGTAAAAAAAATGATCGGACTTTCTTATAACATCATAGGCATCTACTTAGCCATTCTCTACAATTTAACCATACGCATGCTCTTTCAGTAGTCTAATACTTGCAATTAGGTAATTAAATATTGCTAGAGCTAAACAAACATTTCTTTCTAAATGTAAGGAAATATAGTTATTTTATTACTCAGTTTCTCCTTCTAATAAGTTTTGTATATATATCCTAATAGTATAAAAATTGCTAAATTTCTTAAGTTTTCAATTCTCCTAACAACCATAGTTAAATTTCTTCCTTAAATATTCAAATCATGCTAGAATTTATTTATTTTTAAAAAAACTTTATAGCATCATTATATAAAAGCTTCAATAATCTTATGAAATCCCATCCTTTAAAGCTAGCTCACTTTAAATTAACATAAAATTAGATAGAATTAAGTTTTAAAAAATTACATAATTAGAAGTTTCAATTGTATTTAAATTCATGATGTTTGGTTTTGAGTTAACTTTTGAATTTATATATATTTTTCTTTCTTTTTCATTATTCATGATAGATAATTATAATACTCCAAAACTAAGAGATTGTATTTTATTTTTTTATTTTTAAATATAAAATTATAAATTCAAATTAAAAGTATATTTTGTATTATTATTTATTTAAAATTATATTCATTATTTATAAAAATTAAAGTAAAAAGATTTTATTTTTTATATTAAAAATTAAAAAATTATATTTTTACTATCATCGTCATCATCGCCGTTGTGACTATCAGTACTTTCACCATTCTCTCATGCTATTGCTACATGAACATCTTCCTCTCATTAACACCTCTGTCGTCATTTTCTTTGCCATATGATTGACGTTTTCACTAATCTCAGCTATTATTGTTTCTGTCGCTATCAAATATTTTCTTCATATTATTGCTGGTATTTTTGGCACCACTGCAACCCTACGACCACCATCGTTGTCGTTAGCACCTTTCCAATAACCATCACTCTTGCTACCGATCTTGCATATGGCTAATGTTTCAGGGCCTATAAAGTGGCTCCGAACCATTAGGATGTTGAAACCTTCAAGCAGGCAGGCAAGGAACAATAATGTAACACTGCAGTTAGAATGATAGCGCTCCAAGTTTGTTATTATTGTTTTTTTTTGTCATAGAGGAAAAAAAAAAAAAAAAGAATGCTAAAGCAAAATCAATTGAATAAACCATTGTGTGGTACATGCGAGAGCAAGGGTCAATTCCCAAGATCTTTTACTTGTAATTCTGAAACCAAAACAACTAATGCAGAACACTCAAGTTTTGAGCCTAGCTTAGGGACAAACTCATTGTACATATAAAATAGGTATGCCAACTTTTTTTTGCCATTTCTTTTCTTTTTCTTTTTTTTCTTCTTGTGTATTGGGGATTGGGCGATACATCAGTAAATTTTCTTTTTTTTCTTTCTCCTTGTTTATCCCGAGAAATAGATTTTTAAGAGCTTATGAGAATAACTAAGCAACGGTTGAGTTCCAAACCAGATTTGGGATTTGGGAGATTTAAAGTTAAAACCAGATGTTTTTAAAATACCCAATATGCTTTCATGTTAGTATGCTATTAAAGGAGATAAACTAAAAGATTTTTTTATTAAAGTGAGATTAAGCAGCATTAGGACTCTCAGAAAGGGATTAAAGTGAAAGACAGCCAATTTTCTTTCTTACATGCCAAACACATGCTTGTACAACCAACATATATACAGATATCAACACCAAAAAGGATGAGAATGCTAAGTATGACAATGAATTGCCTAAAACAAAACTCTTATTAAATGTTTACATTAGTTAAAATTTAAAATATTAGAAGAATCTAAATAGTCCTAGTACAAATGTTCTAATTTCAAGCTTTAACACAATTAAGTCACCTCTTTAGTGTTGCTAGCAGACTAATTGTGAAAATATTATGATACAGAAGATACATTAGTACCTACCAATGGAAATGATGGCACCCCTTAGCCAATTGGGACAAATTAGATCACGTTCCTAGAAAATATTTGCGATGAGGGTAGAAAAATTATGACCCACTCACCAACCCAGCATGCAATTGACATGATATAAGCACATTAAAGCATGGCATAATTAGGTCAACGTTGTAAATCGTTTGACCCGACTTAACCCTTTTATTAAATTGGTTAAATTCAAGTTTAGTGTCCAAACCTGTTTAAATTGAGCTGGATTGAGAAATTGCAACCTAGCCCATTTAAGACTTGCTTAACTTTATTCAAACCATTTAAGACCCATTTAACCTACTACCAGTAACCTAACCCAATCTAACATTTTATTAAACGTTGTGGGGGCGGGCTTCGTCAAAAACATGTTTATAAAATGTTGTGGGGACCAGCTCGAGTTACCCATCGAATGGGTTGACTTCATATTCTTGAACCCTTCAATAAACAGGTCAGATCCATAAGTTATAAATCCTATGTTACAACGAGACCCAAACCGATCATGACTCAAATATTGAATCAAACCAGGTAGCGACCATGCGTGCCCCGATGCGACTTGACCCGTTTGCAGCCCCAATCCAAACTATGGTAACCCCTATGTCACATTCAACTTTCAACGCACAAAATAACCCGAGTTTAAGCACCCCTAATTCAGGGTAGACTACTCGATAAATAAGGTTTAGGACCTGGACCTGAAAACACAAAACCTCCTCATCTGTGATCTCATCCAACCTGATTTCTTTCTCAAGCCTTACAAGATAAGCTACTCTCTATTAGCATGAACAAGGACCAGAGCTTTACAAGATCATTAGTAAGATTAGCAAATACGTTATGTCTTGATATGACAAACCGAACAATTATTTTAAATTAATAGACAAGTTAAATGATCCTTTGGAAAAGTCAAATTCAAATTCGAACAAACCTGAGGACAAAAAAAACAGAGGATAAAAGAACACGCAATAGAATCACGAAAAGAAATCTTACGATGCAGAAAGAAAAGTATACATCATAAGTGACACATCCAGCAATGAGAAATAACATATTATTTTACAATCATTTGGCAGCCGGTTAAATGCGGTTGCAGTAGCACATTTTTTATGCAGAGAAAACAATTCTCCTTCTCATATGAACCTGTTTCACATCAATTCCATGAAAATAAACCTATTGGCAGCAATACGATGCTGTACTTGATGTTGGCCGAGATGGAGCTTAGGCAGTGATGAAACCAGACACCTAGTAAGTCTAGCCTAGCATGCATCCTTCTGTCCATCTGGTGAAATAAGAAGTCATGACTACCTCTATTTATGATTCATCATTTTCCTGAATATCGATCAATGAGTGCCTTTGCTTTGTCTGGTGCAAAGAACCTTGCCTGCAGGATCCATAAGAATGAAATGAGACCACAATATAGTGCACAATTAAGCAAGAGAGTTCAGGCATTTGGATTTGTCATTTTTGCCCATCTTAGGAAAATAATTAATAAGCTGGTAAGCTTTCTTTTACGTATTTTCATGGGAAAGAATGTAGACTGGAATAACATGCTCCCAATTTGGTGTCACCGATAAGATTCCCAGCCCAAATAAATCCCCATGCTATCATATGTTCTGATCCAATCAGCACTCTCTCTTCCTATCTCAGATTTATTCCTCCTCTGCTCACTTTTCTTCCATTGAATCGATACTGCTATCCTTTCTTCATTAGAAAATTTAAAATTTAAGTTAAATTTATCTTCCGCATGGAATGCACTTGCATAAATACCCATGTTAATAAATTTGTTGCCAGTACAATATCATTTTTTTCCATAGAAACCTGCTGATATATAGAACCATCAGCTACTTCTCCGTAAAAGGTTATGCAACTCATTTTTTATGCTTAAAGAATAATACTTTAACAAACATAAAATCTGGTCACTCAATTGGCAGTTGGTTTCTCTACCATGCAGTGTAATTTACAATACCTTTTTAACTCCACCAAAAAAAGTATGGCTGGCATAATGCCCAATTGATAGCTAATATTGTAACCTGGCTACCATAATTGTTTAGTTCACTAGTTTGTCTTGGCATGGAAGGCGGTGCAATACAATACATAAGAGATGCACTTTGGTTATTATCATCATTATTTGAACCTACTTGGTCAATGCAAAACAAAACCAAACTGTAAATTCATGAATTCTAGCCTCAAAAGATTATACTACCCTGATGATAAATCAAGCTAGAACTACTTATCTTTACCTATTTGGTGAGGGACACTTTAAATTCATTCACATTCACCTGCAGACCATATTTCACAATTGAAAATGATTGTCCAGTGAAATCCTTATTCTTAATGATTGCATCTCACTTAAAGAAGTTGTGATGTGCAACATTGGGTGGAAAGACGTGGGCAAGGGTTGATGGTGGGTGGGTGGTAGCGATGGGGGAGATGCAAGAAATAGCTACTAATCCCACAATACAAATCATTAAAACTATTATAAATTTGTAGATATAGATATATAATGATAAGGCACCATAGGCAAAAGTTATCTCATCCTTTTTCTTGCTTTCTCCTTCATCCTTCCTTTTGAAACCTTAATGTGATATGCTTACTATGGATAAAAGACTGAACTCAGCTACCATGAAAACGTTACAACAACATCACTCATATTGAAAGTTTGCTCCAAAAAAAGATCATCTCACCTCATTCATCCTTCAAACTTTGGTGCCCAGGATGGATTGAGGTGGGATTGGATTAGCAATCCAATCCCACCGGCTTCCTAATGCCAAACCCTTCCTTCGGTATGACAAACCAGATTTTTTAGGCATACAAAACCAACATTTTGTTGGGGCCCATGGTATACAGCTCTCTTTTCTTCTCTCCCAAACACCGGATTGGATTGGAAGTCTTATCCAATCCAGTCCAATCCAGCAATCCAAATGCAGCCTTATAGTAGAATCTGATTCATAATAGAAGATCAAGGAAAATAGACTCATAGATAATGGAACTGAATGCTGGAGTAGAAACACAAAAATTTTGAACTAAGCCTCACATAATAAAATTTATAACAAAAGGAAAAATGATACAAAATGACACATTTTATTTATTTGTGTAGCTATATGAATCCATGGTTTGTTTTAACATGCATAACAAGCATGTATTCCATTGCATCAAAGGCTTAAGCTATTGATGGTCTACCTTCCAAAGTAATGATTCTAAACAAACAAAGGGTCCCTGTTTGTTAATATATTCTTTCCATTTTAAAATGGGCTTCTTCAAGACTGGTCCGCATGTAAACTTGCACAACCCTAAGGGTGTGAATTTTATTCCTAGAAGAAAAGTTTCGAGTCCCACAATAATAAGAATGCTAATTTATAATCTTCACATGATAATTTAAAATAACAGTTCTCATTCTCTTCCTCTAACAGTCAATTATATGTCTATGATGGACATATAAATTGATGTCAAAATGGGTTAACAAGATATAAATCTGAATAAATGACATTTATCGGTTTAGAAAGAAAAATATTCAAGATCCAAGTTTAATTCTGGATCAAAATAGATCTTTTCAATCTGTGCATGTAAATAGGAGTGGGACCCGCATTAAATAAGAGGTAGAGTTTCATTTCATAAATCATGATCTGTCAAAAATTAGGCAACTGAAACATGCTATTGAATTACAGCTGGGGATTCTTGGGCAGGTTCAGACTACCATGAAGGAGGAATGACATTTCCTTCAACCTAGAATTAAATAAATGTATTATTTATAAATGGAGAGCAGAGGAAGCATATTCATGTAGCCGACCCCATGTAGTTAGGAAAAGGCTTAGATGAGTTGAGTTGATTTGAGTATTTATAAATGCAATGAATGTTTCTAGTAATTGTAAGTCAGCAAGAAAAAAAAATGTCATTGTCTAGCTTCAAAATTACCAAAAGAAAGCCACTTAGAATATGGCATGTTTCTGAACCAACAACATTGACTGTGATTTGATTATTTTCTAGAGGTTTTAGGGAAAGAGAAAAGCAGCAACATCTAATAGACACCATTACAGTCTTTTGAATGATCTTCCTGATAAAAGAAAAAAATTATTTCATTTAACAATGAGTTTATACTCAAACATGCCTAGTTGCATTTAAGTCTACTAGCTATAAATTCTTTCAAGGGTTCTCTTTTTACATAATAAAATATATAAAAATTTAATTACATTGCACTTAAGTATCTCTTGCCTTCTTTATTAAGCAACACTCTGAAATGTTGTAGAAATTATCTCATAATTATATTTAGAGGAAACAAAATGAGAACGTAGAAGATAATAATATTTAAAGAAAATCTGAAATGTACCTTTGCCAGGTAACCCTGGAAGTCATCTGGATGCGCAGAGATGAGCTGATCATAAACAGCCACAGCATCACTTATATGTCCCCAATTGGAATAAGCTTTCCCTAGAAGCAAGTCAACCTGTATATTGCATCTCATGCAGATTCTTTGGAATTAAAGAAAGTAAAACACCAGATAGAGAAAATTCTTTTAGACAAAAAATTTTCATCGACATCATAGCAGCAATACTTTGGAGATTATAGTGAATAAAGGGGATATGCCCTACACAGCTCTATAAAGTATGTCCGTGAGTGTGTGTGTGTGTGTGTGTGTGTGTGATATTGATAGAATAATCAAATTAACACATGAAGGACATTGTTCTCACCCATCAAAAGTAATGAACTCCTACAGCCTCAGATATAAAAAAAGGCCTAAATTGAAACAACATGATAACAATAGAGTATAGACTGGCAAGTTTAGTTTCCTCAAAGTGAAAAGCAATAAACTTTATTATTAGGAGATTTGATTAACATGCCCACAGGTAGTGCATATAACTTTACCTACAAAAATAAAGTAAAAGAAAATGTGACTAACAATCCATAACTACGACAAAACCAAGAGACATTACCCAAATTTATGGGATCCCCATTACTGTATCAACACGTTGAACCGCACAAGACAGCAAAAACATTTAAAATTTTCAGCTTTATCCCATTAAGATGGTGCAGGCCACATGCAGTCAATATAATAATGCAAACTGCATGTGTAACTGAACAATGTAATCCTATCAATGTTTTAAATCTCGTAAGACTTAGCCATTCTAGATTAAAGATTAAAGATTAACAATAATTTGAGGAGACAAAAGAAGCCATGCCTTGGTCTCCCATGTCACTCCTATGTCCCGTATTGGTTACTTCCAATCTAGCACTCAAGTAGCAAGAGAAGATCAGTCTCTTTGACTGGTTAAGAAAGAAAAATAAAAATATTCTGATATGGCCTTCAACAAACGTATTTATCCTTTGTTCTTTGTGCATCTCTACCTTTTTTCCTTTATTACGGTGTTTCCAAGATCTACACTATAACCCAACTGTTTCTACCCTCATTTACCTATATCTAACCCATCTTTTATCCTCATCTTTAGATTTTGAAAGAGATGCTTGAGATTCTCATCCTATGCCAAAATTGTAAACTAAGAATTAAGGTTGAGCATTAACATCTCCCATGTTCAATCTTTATGATCTCATGGAAAAAAATGTGGATGTAAAGAAAATATAAGAATGGTCATCTTTTTACTCTTTATTGCCTTTAATCTCTTCTCTTCTTACTTCCGTTCCCATGGACAATTAGGCTCATGGCACATCACACCAGCACATACTACCCCATACCAAGCATACCATACAATACCAGTATTAAACAAAGACTCAACATAAGTATGCTGGACCAACATCCATATCGAGCATGCTGACACTATATCATTATGACACTAGTACAGGATCTAATACCAAGACAACGAACCTTGGTTTAGGCTCCTATCTACCTTTTTTTTTATTATATAGATGGAATAATAGCAAAGCATTTTGAGGAGGCAAAAGCAAAGTAAAGGGTTTGTTGTAAACAATATAAGGTCCTTCGGGCCTTAACCCAACAAAGCATAAGCTAAAATATCAAAAAGTAAAGGAATTTTCTTGTTGTTCTATTGCTAACACTAAAAAAGAGCTTTCCTCAAATCCCACCCATGCAAAACAAGAAATACATAAGTTTCAATTGCAATCAAAAGTTTTTGGCTCAATGGCACCACTTTCCTATATGAGGAAGCATAACAAAGCACCAACTCTATTTCTCCTCCTAACACATACTTTATTTGTTTCTAGTCTTTTTGCCCCCTAACAATATTCCTTGAATCTTAATAAAGTCGGGATAGTCTTCTAGGAATCATAACATGACTTGTTAATCATAACATGATCAACAATGTCTTAAGCACTTAAAAAAAAAGCAAGAAAACAACATTCAACACTTACAGTTTTATTTGGAGAGTCCATGGGCCTCATCGACATTCAAGTCAAATTCACAATCAAAGTCTTGATTCGATACCAACCTAGATACTATCCTCTCTACTATTATTAATGTGGTTGATGATGCCTACGATAGCACCCTGATATCTGATATATGTATGGCCATCCCAACTTGGCGAAATAGGTGATAACAGTGTAGCGTGATTCCCAAACATATCATCATTGAGGGTAAGGCCATGAAGAAACATATTCCATAAAGTATGAGACTAGCACATGTGGGTTATAAGTCAGAATATGCATTGACGGATCCAATGTATAAGGAAGAGAAGTGCTACTTATCTCCTCATACATCCAAAAGGCCCAGTTGGCATGTGAAACCATTGATAGCATCAGATTTGTTGCATGCTTGAACAGTCCTGGATCCCCTCTGGTCCACTCAATGCATGACATCGATGTAGATAAACAAGAAATGTTTTATATGACACTATAAGAAAAGAAAAAGAATTGAAAAGGAAAAAACATAGATAAATCCTTTACATTATACTCATTTTTTAAACTCCGCCAAGGCCGGTCCCAAGCCTGGGTAAAAGAGGAGGGTTGCGTTAGGTAGCTGACAACCAGCGTAAAACTCCGTCAGATCTCCTAAAACATGAATCTACTAAATCAAACTATGCGAAGGGCTAGGACGTCCTCTTAAGAGACGTTGCATCTGCCTCCATGTTTCGAAAAATGGATAAGGGGCGCCACATCAGCGCCCGGTGCGGTGACAAGTCGACTTAGTCCTGAATAGAGAGAGTGGAGGAAGCAGATACATGTAGCCAACCCCATTTAGTTGGAAAAAGGCTTAGATTAGTTGAGTTGAGTTGAGTTGCATTATGCTCATTTTTAACTTAACTAGTATTCCAAGGCCTAAGCCTCAAATAATTCAGCTTAGATATTTCAGTTTCATTTGATCATCTACCAGGAACTATGCCTACTAGATCAAGTCCTATATTCTACTCCCACGAACAAAATCTTATATGTACCCTGTTCCTAATCCCATCTACTTGCAATATGATTTCAGGTCTGTAGGACATGACAAAATCATTTTTGCTCTGTCCTCTAAGAAAACTCAGGCTTTTCAACAGAGCTAACACTGGCCCTAATCTTAGATGAAAAAAAGTTCAGTAAATTCACATATATTAACTTTCCAAAATGGTTCATCTAACATGGAGCTAATCAACACAGTGCTTCAACAGAATGACATATTTCAGATTCTAAAAGGATGTGAATTTCCTAGTATAGGTTGAGCTGTGTCATCTTGAAACTCTAACATAGATAATATATTCTTCTCCTACATGGTGACCTTTGGGTTCTCATCAACTTGAATGATGTTTGACTTCACAGCCATGAGACTGATGCTAACATATCGTGGTTCTTAGCAAACCATGATTTGCTGTCCCATGCCAACATGGTGCCAGCAATGGGCACATCTTCTGTGATATCATAAAGCATCCACTCATGCTAGTTAGTCTCTATCAACCTTGTTAGTTTGGAAAGGGTTCAAACAACTATGGATTGAGCAGTATTGAGACTTCTTTTTCTTTGTTCCCCCTTTTAACACCACCGACTGCTGGCTGAATGCCCATCAACATTGGCACTAGGATTCTTAATCTTTATTTTATTATAACCGGGATTCCTTCCTTTCTGAAAAAAGAACATGCTTCTAGGCTCCCTCCCCTAATAATGTACACAGAAATCTTATTTGTGCTCAGAAACATGAGGCCACACAATGTTTCCATGCTTTGTCTTATGATGGATGCAAAAAATAAAATGTCAGGCATGAACATCTTCTTGTGCTATTGAGCCTAACCCAACCAATAAGAACAGTGTCATCCACAATGTAACTATTATAAGAATACTTATAAGGTAAATGCATGGTAAATGAGACCCAAACAAGGAAAATTGATTATTTTTTAACGTACCTTGAGTTAGTAGCTGCCTATACTAGACAGACATGCATTTTCAAATAACTGAACATAAGGTTATCCAGTAGTAAGACAAAGAACTTACTTGGATTGGTTCAATGTTTAAAAAAATACCATTAGGATTGTAAACTTCATCTGTTGTAAATATTATTGGTCTAACTTATGGATACCCGATGTTTGGCCATTCTACTAAGTAATCTAGGTATCTACTAATTATAATGCCCCAATTTTCTATTAAATACACTTGGAATTATTATTTATTCCATCAGCATTCCGTGGCATCAATAAGTATTTAGTAGGCTCTCTTTTGGACCATGTCGTATGCCCGGATCAAACCAGTCTCCTTGACACCTAAGTCACACTTTAAAATTTTCATCACCTTTATAGGTCTAAATATAGGCAAATTGATGTTGGAAAGGGCATCGAGGCAAGAGCCCAACACATTTTATGGAACTCGGGTTAGAATTTTCACCATTTAACTAATTACCGTGCAAAGAATAGGGGTATTTTTATCAAATAGTCTCTAGTTCGAATGAGAGATGCAACCATAGTGACTTGGACTCGTTTTTGGAGCTATCTTAGGCATGGACTCTGCTTTGGATTGTAGAATCACTTCTGGTGTTTTTTCACGCTTTTTAGCAAGGTTTGTCATTGCAATACCAGACCTCATACCAGTACAACATTAGCACAATGTCAATACATAGGTTGGTTCAGCATATCAAGATTCAGTATGCATTAGTACCGAGTCTCAATTTGGTACTAGTACATTACAATACACCCTACATAAGGCAATACGCATTAGTATGACATACTATACTTTTTAGTGCCACATTAAATATGATCAAAGTCTACTACCCCTTAGGTTTCTATAAATAATCCAACTCCAAAAGGCTCAAACTATCAAGAGCAATCCCCAAGGGTCTCACCTAGGGCAAGTCTAGCATGATTCCCAAGCAAGGCCATACTAAAGGTTGTATTATGAGTTTATGGTAGAGAAGGGATACATGCAAAAGCATTGGAAGGCTATAAGCTCATCAATTCAAAGAAGTTTCTTATTCTTTTCTTTCCTCTTAGGTTAAGTTATTATTTTAGATTTTTTTTTTGCTTCATAGTTAATTCATCAAGTTTATCCACAACTCCTCCTTTTTCCCTAAATCCTACCCTTTTATGCCAATTTTATTTTGGGTAAGTGGTGAGATCCTTCGCCTTCTTCCTTACCCACCATCCTTCTAGGTTAGTTGAATCAAACAAAATTAATCTCTTAATTTCTTCTAGTTCAAATTGCATTACTACACCTAATGGTCTTAATTCTTAGTCTAAGTCTCTAGTAGGACACCTTGGCACCAACAACACCTCCAGATAGGTTTTACCCTACTCCAAAGGGTAAAGCCCTTGACCTAAAACTCTTGAATGTGGTGTCCCAGCAGCCAAACAGCAATGAAATGTCAGGTAGCATCCATAAGGCTCCAAAACAACCGGAGGAACTAGCAAAGGGCTTACATACCAACAACTAGCTACAATCTTCCAATGACTAAGGAGCAAAACAATAGCATTCAATCCTCCTATCTAAAATCTTTAGATCAGTGAAAATAGAAAAGAAAAAGAAAAGGGGAAGAGCACTGGAATTTACATGCATGTTGAACTGCAAATTTTGTTGATTGGGGTCTTGCAAGGGCTTCCATGCACAACCCTTTTTTTTTAACAGTCCCCAGCTCTAGATGATTAAAGACGTGGGAAATAGAAATAAGGAATTGCTTAGGAAACCATTGATAGTACTTAATCCTTGCCAGGAAAGGCTTCAAGCCTACACGTGTGTTGGACTCCAATCATTTTTCCATGGGTTGTGACAAAGGCTTGCCTGTCAGCCTTTAAAAAAAAAAGGCCCACAATTTAGATGAGTAAAAAGTGGGAAACATAAATAGAAGAGCTGCTAAAGAAATAATGAATAGAAAACAAAATAAATATGATAGTTGGAGTCCAGCTATAGAAGGCCACTTAGGTAACGAAACCAAATTTGGCCTCAGAATCCTTCTCTCATTAAAATAGTAGACATGTGTTTTATGAACAAGCTCCTACAACCATGACATAGGAATTAACCTAAGTATATGTTTACACATGAGTTCTACCTCCTATTAGCGCTACCACTGCATTATATATGACATCTTATCACTTTCAGCTTTAGCATTAAGAATTTAAAATTGATATACCTGATATAAAATTCAAAAAGATATAAAGGGAACACTTAGAAGAATACAACTAACAACAAGTAGATGAAACACCCTCACTTGTAAAAGATAACTAATTAGACTATAAAAAACAAATATGTGTTCTTCATTAATGGATACAGCTTAAAGACATACCTCCTTAGGTTTTTTATCATCAAGCAATGAATTTGTGAGTCCCCGAAGAACTTCAAAATCAATACTATCAGAAGCCTGTTGAAAAAGCACATGATGAAGATACGGATAATAAATCATAAAAAAGAACAAAAGGAAATTTTTAGCAAGTTTGTAAGGCAACTTTTGTTTTCTAGGAAATACATTACAAGAATTTCTTTAGCAGGTGAGAGGAACTATTCACAGTCCATGGTTTCCACAGGTTACTAATTTAATATATCCTCCTACACATGTTTAGGTTATAATGGTCAGTCTAGAGTAGCTAAAAAATACAGTATTTCATATGTTAAATAAATAGTTGCTACTGTAATTGCAGATGACATATAACAATTAATTAATTGCAGAATGAAGTTTTTGATCCACACTGACTGATAATGAGCTCCTATATGCTGACACACTCCCTTCATAATCCTTGAGCTCATATTTCACTTCCCCCAGCAAACGATATGCATCAACATTATTAGGCCTCTCCTGAACATCAAGGTTTTCAAAAGAAAGAAACAATGAGGTTAAATATTTTTGAGTGTATTAATGCAAGAAGAATTTCTACATCAGTTCACTTGGTTTTAATGGTAGGATAATGCATTTATACCTTGGTCAGCTTATCAAGAAGAGATGATGCTCGTTCATATTTTCCTAGTTCTACCAATGTCACTGCAGCTCCCTGAAATATACTTAAAGCAATAATGAGAGGAAAAACAAAGACCAACAAAGAAAAGCTGCAGTCCCAAGAAATAAGCATGAAAGAAAAATTATACTGCTCAATAAAAAGATGTCACTCTTCCAGGACAAGATTGAAAGATTAGGATATAAAGTGATTTACATGAGATAATTGTTGCAAGGTCAAATGACAATAAAGAACTTCGAAATATCTCTAATTCACTTACCTCATGGAGGTACCAACAGATCAAATTCTCTACATTGTTTGCTGCTAAGTGAAAGGTCAATGTTGTAGGCGTATGATCACTAAATGGTATACTTAACACTTACCATCTACCCACCCCACAGGATGGAGACCAAGGAAATTGTTATCATATTATCAAGCTAATGGATGGATGTGAAACCTCGATATTTTGTTAAATGCAACTCAACTCATCTAAGCCTTTTCCCAACTACATGGGGTCGGCTACATGAATCTGCTTCCTCTCCTCTGCTCTATTTAGGACTAAGTAGACATTCAAATTATAAATAGTTATATCTTTTTTAATTATTTCTGTTCATGTTAGTTTTAATATTTTGTTAAATAACAATAATAATAAATATATAAAATAAAGAATAGGCTTTAAGCTAATAGTTTGGGCCGGCTTAATTTGTTGAATGGTATTGCTATAGCCCTAATTATATTAGGAATTGTTTGAGAGCTTTTTGCTGATCAATTTGAGTCTTGTTAGGAACTTTAATTATAATAGGTTGTCTCTAAGTAGTGGACTACAATAACCTAAGTTCTGTCCAATCACAAAAATCCTGATTGTCAAAAAGGGGTTGTTACCAAATAAGAAGTGTGACTTATAGTACATATTGAACTGGAGAGGGAAAACTATATGAGGCATGAGTTTGCCGCCATTATGTTAGAAATCACAGCCTGGTCCAGAACTTAAGTCATAGTGAGGTTAGAATTCAAACAATTGGGGAAAAAAGAAGGGAAGCCATATCAAACTAGGATGACTATCAGTACACTTTAGTGAATAATTGGTAGGAGCCAAACCCAAATTTGAGTTTTGGTGAGAAAACTCTTGAAGTTAGTGTCAGGTTTGAAATAGGAGACATGTTGTTGGAGCCGTTATTAGTAGGTGAGTAAAGTGAATTAGAGTACAGAGCAATAGAATTGAAGTATTTAGATTAGTGTTAAGGGGTTTTTTCCAACATAGAGTGCTATCTTCTTAGTGGCACTAGGTTATTAAACCTTGAAGAGTCCATGGTCTATGCAAAGAGAGTGCCAGTCAAGAGTAGCAGCTCAAATATTAAAGGTCTGAAAAGTTTTTATTATAAATTACATTTTTATTCTCTCCAATATTATTTTGAATATCCAAAAATTTTCTAAATATATTATTTTGATTTTAAAAAAGATAATTATGCATACAATAATGAGTCTTATGTATTTCACACGTGTTTTCTCAATAGTGCTTGTAACACTTTCCCTTATATTATACCTATTTGCAAATTAAACCAAATATTATTTTTCACAAAACAGCTCTTCTGTTAGCTTACCACTGCTCATAGTAACCTTGGTCCCATTTTTTATATCCTACCCTTGATTACTCTCAACCATGGGATTAGTCACATTTTTATATCCTTATTATCTTTCTCCTGTACAACAACTCATTTCCTTGGATGACAACTCAGCTTAAACCCACACAGAGACACTTTTTTCTTTTTTTCTTTCTTTTGACTTTGCTTATTTTCTCCGCACCAAACCTTGCTGGCTCATGATCAATAATACAAGAGCCAAATTTGATAGCCCAAGAGATTGTAACAGTCAGCTGAACCAAGCCAGCTTCATGAATCATTGCTGCAGGCACCAGTGCTCTCAGCACCCCCAGCCTTGGACAAAAAGTTGAGGAGAGTGTGCTAGCCACAAATCACGTAAGCAATTTTGTCCATGAAGCCATCAATAATGCCAAAACCACCCTCTTCAATAACCTTGGCCCCTGCTTCATCCACAACCTCCTTGGCCCCTGCCTCACCCTACTCATGAGCCGTTCCACCCTAAGGTCCTTTATATGAAATCCTATAACTACTCCCATTGCTAGCCCTTCATCATGTTTGCCTAAGGCCTCCCTCAACATCAACGACAGCACCCTTTGGGCCAGCTAAGGTGTCACCTTACACCCACCTAAGGCTGGAAGCAGGCTCAGGCTGGCTCGTGGCCCATCAAGTCAGCATGACTTCAGATCAGGTCATGAGTTAGGCTCAAACTAATTTGAATCAACTTTAAGCTTAAAGTTAAAAGTCCAAAAAAATTTTGAACCAGGCTTAAGACGTTACTTGGCCTAACCCAAACCTGACATAAAACTTGATGCCCAAGAAGGTTGAAAGCATTGGCCCTTAATCAAGACCGAATATGGCTTGCATCCAATCCCAAAACCTTAAAATATGGTGGTTCTTTTATATTTTATACCGAATTTTCTCTCAATTGTGTGAAAATAGCTCTCCATAGTATAACAAATTTTCTTGAGTGATTAGGTGCAATTATTTTAAATATTGTTTGTTTTTGCACAAGAACCTTAAAATTGAAAATTAACTTAGTTGGCCAAGTTTTTGGTCAAATGGATTATTGTGCTATGGATCAGTTTGATTACGTTTCAAGCCGGGCTTGGTCTCAGACTTAGGTTAGGCTTGGGCCTGGATTTTAAAAAGATTTTGAAGCTGAGGCCAGGCCAAGCCAAGCTAGGTTAAGCCACTCACTACGAGTCCACCACAAGGACTCCTACATCTCCATCTTCTAGGCCATCTCTTTAACCTAGGTAGCATCATCAATTGCTACATTCTCTTCATCCTCAATTGCCACTGTTAGGAAGCCACTTCTGTCGATGGCATAACCAAGATGACCTTCATCATGTACATCATGGCCATTGGTGTTGCCCTCTCCTTGACATCCTTCCACCAGTGCATGTCATTCATGATTATGGCACTAGCACCACCACCATGCCCCTAACATTGTGGTGTGTGAGTTAAAAATCTCTGCTGTAAACTTCCTGCACGATCTCTCCTGCATCCCATAGTAGTGCCACCACTTCCTCATAACGATCTCTCAGTGCACAATGTTCATACACAGGCCTATTTTATCTATGAAATATATGCTACTTGTACATGCATTTATGTATTCTTCATAGCCTTTGCTAGCAAAAAAATATCATGCCTCAACACTTATTTACCGAAGGTTAACTTGAACTTTGAATTAGAAAATTTCCCTCCATGTGCATGTTTAGATACTGCAGAATGGAGTTCAAGTTTAGTATTAGAAAGGATATATAATCCAAATATTAATAGAGAGTAGACATAGATGATATATATGAATCACAAGAACAGGATAACACAAAGTAGTAAGTCAAGTTCTATCACACATTATCATGTCAAAGAACTCTTAATTACTCACTTCACACATTATCATGTCAAAGAACAATTAATTACTCACTTCAAGAACGGTAGGATCTTCTGGTGACTCCCTAAGCGTTGCCTCAAATTGTTCAAGTTGTGTCTAGCAAGTAATAACAACATCAATAAGACAACGAAACTTACAACAGCTTCTTATTACAGTGCGAAACAGTTCAAATTACAAAAGCTAACAATATAAATAATATGTGTGAAACATAACAAAATATGAACATATAAAAAATGAGATGAATATAAAATTATGGAAAACTGATGGCTGAATAATGATAATAAATTGAATCACAAGAAAGGTTCATAAAAGTCTAAAGAAACTCAAATCCAGAAGGCTAGAGGCTTCTACAGAAGACGCTTGGTGAAACTTATAAATTAAAGTTTAAGACTTTTAAGCAATGTGTGCATATTAGAATCAGAAATTCTACATATAATAAACAAAGATAAGTCCAAAAATGCATACCACAACTGTGATGTACAACACAACACCTAAATCAAACTTGCAACACAAAGAATCGATACAATGTCGACCACAGGTGGGTACAATATGTGCACCACATCAAGGACTGCTGACAAAAGGTATGCATAGCTATGCTCCAAACACTTTGTTTTGAATTTTTTATCATGATCTATCATCTCAATTATGTTTTTCTAAGAATTATGGTGTGAGCATCAAGTTACATAGCCCAGTCAAGGTTATTAGTATGCTGAAGTCATTAATATGCATAAATATTACATAATGTCACATAACTTGCAATCTAAAATATGTTTAAAAGATATATGTGCTAAATTTAGCGATTGAAATGTAAATGAACAAAAAATATGCTTATAATATTATTTAACAATGGTAGCATCTACAAGCCAATGTCAAACAAAGAACCATAACTATTATCAATGATCACATGCTAGGCCTTAGCTCCATATTTTTTATCTATTCCAAGGTTCACTGTACCGAGAACTTATATTATTTCGGTGTCGGACTAGTATGGTTCGATACAAGACATATATACCAAACCATGGCATACCCATCAGGTGGACTAGGAAGCTCAGCCCATGAATCACTCTGAATTAAGCTGAACCAAGTGGTTCAGTTCAATTCAAGGTGGTTTGGTACACCAGTATGGGGTTAGTTTGGCGCCGTTCACCCTCTATACCAAACTGACAAACCAAACCAACCTAATTCCATATTGGTTCAGTTCAGTTTACCTCAACGCATCCAAGTTGAGATGGTTAAAATAATCCTAATTAATTCTTAATTTTTCAAAGCACTAACCTTATCTCTTTTGGTGCATCAATTTATCTTCTCTTTTTCAATGATTAAGCAATATTTTTAAACATATATACGTTTTAATTTATTGAAACGGATAATTGGTAAATTATTTCTTCATCAGAATGCAACCCTATCTCAAAAAAGTATTTAATTATATGACACCAAAACTATATTTTTTTTTCATGAGTATTTTCATAAGGACTTCTACAAATGGGCCCCATGTGTATAGAGTGGGAAGAAATCATCTTAAATGGAAATGTTTCTATTGGGTTGATATGAAATTTACAATAATATTGGGCCTCAACTTTTGATGGACCCTATGTGCACTTTATCTAACCAATTGTGGGTTGAATTTTGGTAGAATAGCACATCATTGCAAACAAGATATCTTTCTTTAGGAAATTGATAATTTATCTTTAGACTTTGTATCAAAAAATTATCTTTATAAAAAATCAATAGCTCAAAAAGTTATTCCGATGGAACTGTAGACAAGCCCCTTTTTAATAATATATTCAAAAATCATCAGGAACAAATTGCATGAGTTATTTCAAATACATGAGCCTTGGTAGATTTTGCAAATCAATCAGAACCCCAGATTTTGTCAATTTGATCTTGGATTCATGCTCTAAGGCATGAATCTAATGATCAAGTAAGTTTTGATCTTAATTTGATGGAGTTTCCCCCCAATTTTGCCAATTATTCACATGTTAGAGATCAGAATATGCAAGAAATTTATTTTAAAAGATATGTGGAAGAAAATTATCCAGCTAGAATAAGATTTCTAGCTTAAAAAATATAGTTTTTAAATGGTTCATTCAGAGCAAAAATCCTTATTGTGCACTGTCCCCTCTTCCTTGCTATCATTTTTCCCTCAAATAGCTGAAAACAAGAGGGAATCACTCCTTAACCCACTTCTTGAGTGATATCTAGTTGCACCATTTGGTTGAGAGCGATACGGAGCAAACCAGCCTCAGTATTTTATGTATTGAGCAGTACACACCAAACCACTTGATGTTCAAACCATGATCTAATTTCCTAGAAACGAAAGGCATGTGATTTTGGTGGTCTTTACTTATGCATCAACTCAAGGTTACACTATAAAATGTTCTCTAAATAAATATTCTTCTAGCTGTGTTGACTAAAGAAGAGAGTGAACAAGATGCCTTTTATTATTATTTTTAAGTTGTAAGAGAATTAATTGTAAGGGAATACAATGAAGTTGGGATTAGGTAAACAGGTCCATATAACTAATTCAAAATCAACATGATAAAATCATATTAATGAAATTCATACTAATGAAATTTTACACATGCCTGCATATCAAACTCTATACCTCAAGTGTGGCTTTCTGTTTTTCTGAAAGTTTTTTCTCAACGACGGAGGCATCCTCACTAGGGCCAACACTGCCACAAGCAACCTAAACCTATAAGGGGTTCTCCAACATTCTTGAGAGATAGTATCTCGAGTACAATTATCTTCATAAAGATAAACATGAAATTTTTTGAAAATTGTGAAAAGAGTAAGTTGTTATTGTACAAAGAAAATGATATGACGAGAACAATGATTATCTTCCATAGTCAGAGATACTGATGTAAAACATGACATAATAAGAATTTTGTAAAAAAGAAGAACCATAAACATGCTAGAAACTTGGAAACAAATGTAGATGGTCCAAATAGCAAGCTAAGAGAACTATATCACGTACTTGAAGCTATTTAGCACTTGAGCTCAAGGAAACATATTCCAACAATAATGCAGTGTCTCATAATCACATTAGTCAATTAATATGGTTACAAAGGATTCAAACACCGAGTATAATAGGATAAAAATGAGGCCACAGAAATAACCGATGAAGTTAAAGTGTTGGCACATAGCGCACCACATTTGACCCAAGTAAAAGGAGATAAATTGTGAAACTTAAGGGGACATCATCATTTCTAAACAATTGTCACACGTTATCTTATATTATTGAAATACTATAGTATGAATTGTAGTGGAAGAAGTTCATATGCTGCAATTTAATCACTTATGCCACAAAACCTACCCAGATTCACCTAATGGAGTTTGGATAGATTCATGGTTGTTCCTCTTCTATCAAAAGAACTCCCCTCTCTTTATCAACAAAACTAGAATTTAATCAAATCAAATTAAGAGAAGGTATGGTTGAAAAAGCCAAATCCCAGTTAGAAGCAAAGATGTAGTGCAGCTTTGGGGAAAAAAGGGTGAAGAAATTACTGAATTTAACTCATATAACGTGCTCTAATCATCATTGATCTTAGGAATTTTCAACTTGAAGTTACTTTATAATAAAGTTTTAAATCCTATGGGATAAGAACGTCTTGATTTTTCAATGGAATGGGATGTGCAGTTGTCCCACCTCATCCCGACACTTAGGATGACAATTGTTCTAGACAAAGTTTTAAATCTCGTCGAGCTGTCCCAATTTTCACAACCCTGGTCCTAAGACATGTTGATTAGGATACTAGGGCTAATGGGGCATAGTACTATTCCAACACTTGGGGCACCCTCTCGGCATCTCATAAGACATTCCATAGGGATTTGAAACCATGGTTTATACAGACACGTTCTAACACGGTGTGAGATTAGAAGGCGAGTTGATCAACATAAATTGGACTCAATGATCAAGCATGCAAAACTGAAGCAATATGAATTGAAGAACCCTTTGTTAATGAAGTTCTCACAAAAGAAATTTTACTAATATCTCAAAAACTACTTTTCACAATAAATTAGAAAAGAAATATATAAATCACGACCTTAACCCTAATTCGGGCATTAAACCTGATACAAAATCATACTAGACCTAAGACTCGATGATAAGAAAAGAAGAAAAATCATGCTAGGATTTATTAAAGTGCAAATATAAAAACTGGCTAAAATTCGATATTGAGTCTAATGAAAAATTTAAAAGAAAATCCACCGAAATTTGACATGGTTTTGCTAGTCATAGTATCTGTTTGTTGTATTTTCTGTTGCATCATGTTCCCATATAACATTTCCTACACTTTCATGTATTGAGTTCTAGTGAATTTGGTTCAATTTATTGCAAATCAAGCTGCAAGTATCGCAACTTGGACAAATAGAAAGTCACATGCTCGTTAATAGATCCAATAGTCTATAATTGATCCCAATAGAGGTTGAATACATAGTTATTAGAGCTGGACGGGACATCAACCCAATTAAGGGACTAGGTTATTGGTTCAATAATCCAATCAGTCGGTCAATTATCAAACCACATGAATAGTTAAACCAGGATCCATAGTGATAAATAAAGATAATTTCCCTATAAAATTCAACTAATTTGGTAGATTTAAAAATTACATCCCAAAAATTAAGTTATTTAAACTATAATAGAATATAATATCTTCACTAATACTGAAATTAATTTCAAATCTCTAAAAAAAATAATTTTAGTTCACAAGTATGATAAAGGCATAACAAAAACACAAAACTATCCATAAAGTTCATACCTTTAAGTCATAGTGGAAACATCAATGTCCATGACAAGATCACGAAACTTAAAATAAGATTTAATATTTAATAATTGAAGTCCAATTCACTCCATGGTTTTTGGAAATTAGGAAGGGTACCAAAATTTGGAGTTTCTTCACTATTTAGGCCTAAAAGATGAAGAAGTCCCTCAGCTAGGCCAACCAGTCCATTTTAACTTATTCCATTATACAACTGGTCCAAATAAAGAACAGGACCTGATTCACTAGTTCATCAGTCAGAATGGTCGGCCTTGTCAGAGTTTTATAACAATGATTGAATGAATTCAAGTGAGTTTATTTTCTCCAAACTTTTCCTGCAGAACTTAATAAATTCATTTGGGTGTAGTCTATAATTGATCCCAACAAAGATTGAATGAATTCAAGTGAGTTTATTTTCTCTATTTTATTTCTGCGAAACTTAATAGGTTCAATAAAACAACCCAACAAGATGCATAACAATGTGTTCATTTTTGATATCTTATTACTTATTAGAATATGCCAACCAACAAATGCCAGAGATCAAGACTATCTTGACCTTAAAACTTCTCAACCATCCATTTAAAAAAAAATAATTTTTTAGTTTCTTTTGAGATTTGCATTGAATCTATATGAACCCATTTATGTCCAATGGCAAATATAACAAACCATGTGTTGTCAACTGAATTTCAAAATAACTATCATGAACATCATACATGCATGATTTGAGAATGTAATTCATGGATGAGTTGGCAACACATTCATATGTTTAAAAAAAATTGCCATTAGTCACTGCAAAGTAATGAAAAGCTGTTCAAATTAGGAAAAGTTTCAATATCAAATCTTGGTAACATTTTTTGTATGTAGAATATAAATTTGTTCTAGATGATGGAACTGCACAGCAAGTAGGCCACGTTGATCAATCATCGGCATGGACCTGACTTTATATTTTTTGGATATTGAATCTCATATATAATAAGCCTTTCACGCAGATTAAATTTAAGTGCACAATATGAAAAATGAAAGAGAAAAAAAACAAACATATATCTGCTATAATGCATGTAACAACCACATACCTGTAAACAAATGATGCATATTAAATCTGAGACGCATCATATTCATTAAACCCAAACTTGAGGCTGACCTGGCTAAAAGGCTAGTTCACTTGATCGCTAGTCCGACCGCCGTATCAATTAATTAAATTGTTTTATACTTAGAATATATTTTAAAAAAATTAAACATAGAAAATTTATTTAATATAAGAAATATATGAATAAATATTGATAAATTCCTAGTTTACATATTATTTTTTAAGGCACATAGACTCAAATTCTACACTATCTTAAATTTAGGCAACAAATGAAAATATCTAGGAAATAGTGAGCCTTAGAGCAATAGTAAGGTTGCTCCGCTGTAACTTGGATGTTATAGGTCTGTAACACGGAAACAACCTCTCTACATATGTGATAACGACACATATATTTGATACTATTCTCTCCGCCCCCCCCCCCCCCCCAACCTCATAGTAACACAAGCCTCATGCACTGGGCCACTGTAGAAAATATTTATGCATCATCTATTTCTTGAAAAAGTTGCAAGGAAAACTAGTGTAGAAAAATATGTTGGACTTGTTCATATTTTAATTATTTTAATAATAAAGTTATAAAATATCCAAAGAATACACTGATTTTTTTTTTTTTGATTTTCTACCAAAGAGAAGGAATTGATCAACATTTTTTAATGGGAGATCTGGTTTTTAAAAAAATATCACAACCTAATTGAAATAACTCCACTAATTGACATAGATATAAAGTATGATCAATCATCATAACAGAACAATCATAGAGTGTGTCCTTCTGGTTGAGGGGTTCATTATTGTATAGAAGTTTTGCCGTTCAAATCAGTCTTTAAGCATCATCTTCAAACTATTTTTCTAAAACCATTCAACTTGCTAATTCCTTTTCCACCCAATCAAACTACCAGTTTTTCTGAAAACTGACCAGTTCAACCTGGTTTTTACAGGGTCAAATGCATTTCCTGTCTGGTTGCATAACCGGACCGTATAGATGACAGTGTCACTATTTTTTGGTCCAACCAGCAAGTCCACTCAAGGTTTTAAAAATATGATACACACTGTTGATCCCTTTTCTAATACCTTAAATTTTGGAGACAATTTGAAAGAACATAAAGGATAAATGTGAATCTGCTGTAATGCCGATCACAACAACATAGCTCGACAAATAACGATCGCATGCCTCCACAGAAATCATACATGTTAGACATTACATGCATGGTTTGATTTGACAGCTTTACTTTTGAGGTCTAGTGTGATATGCCAACTACCCACTTGATCCCAAAAGCTTAAGCTGTTTGGGAATGGGCCAACAAGATCTATCAGGCTTAATTCCCCCTCCCTCAGGGATGCCCTCAATGCAGCACATGGACCACGCACGTGGTGGGTAAATGGGTCAAGATAACAAGACCTAGTAAAAACTTATTTTAGAATAATTTAAATCCGCAGTCTTCAGCAAACTCATCTCTGATATCATACCGGTTTTTGACTAAATATATGCAACAAATCCATATCTAATCTCCAAGATCACTGACTTAAGGGGCCTGCTGTAGCTCGCTCACTATACTATTAACAGATACAATCTAGATATCCCTGTCCTGAGAGGATAAGAAAGAATAAAAGGAAGAAAGTATAATAAAGAACATAAAAGAAGAATTGGATGAAAGAAAAAATGAACTGTGTAAGGTCATCTAACACTGCCAAACATCCTTCTCAATAAATTATCAAGTTTGGGCAAACAAAATTGCAGTTTACAATAATCCCAGGTTTGATAATAAACACATAAAAATAAAGATCAGTTGGAACCACATATACACAATACACAGTAAGTTTGACATGAAGCAGGCTGCTCCCAGGAAATTATAGTGTGAGAGTTAGGAAAGTTATCAGGTTAGCAGTGAAAGTGGCAAAGATGCTGAATCCAACGGACCAGTTAAGATGGTGCTTGAGGACACACAACCCAACGATGAAGTACCATTAGCAATGGAAATGGAAAGACATTCATTATCAACAGAAGCTCAAATCTTATAAACATGAGATAATGAAGATCTGTAGTCAAGTTGTGACATAGGGTGGTATCACAAAGCATGCTAGCAATAATAGCAACTATGAAGTTGATGAAAGAAACTTGTTGACAATCACAGATATGGTGCATCCCTCAACAGATATCACAAGAGACAGTATGAGCAACCAAGTGACTTTTTGCATGACTTCAAGAATGCTGAATTGCAGAGGTTTGGAAATTGCCACTCTAATAGATTTCAACTTCTACTAATGAGCCCTTATGCTATGATCGCTATTGTATTATTACCTTTTTATGACACAAACCTATAATTTAAGAAGAGGAGCAACCCAACAAACAAATGAGAAAAAGATACTCAATAGATAAAGGATGAATTTTCCCTTTCTTGATCATGCTCTTTACTAATGGCTATATACAATGGATGAACATTTAAGCATAGTATGAGTTCAAAACAAATTCGATGAGTCTCATACCACATTATAGGAAATAATGTTCCTTGGGCAAGAATAGTGTCATGACAGTATATGAATTTCATTACCTTCCATTAGGAAGAAAGTCACCAAAAGCAAAAACCAAACCAAAAACCAGAACAGCTGCTCCAACTCCCAACTATCATGCATCCAAAGCCCAATCAGAAGATGTAGCTGGCCTGTAGCCTATATACCGATGATTTGTTGGAAAAATAAAAACAATGAGAAGATGTCCTTTACCTTGGTACCAAGTCCAATTGTTCTCTGTTCTGATTCAACAGGTGCATCGTAATCTACTGGTTGATTAAGTTTGTCCTCTTCAGCTTTTTTCTCCTCAAGTGCCGACCTAAATATATAATTAGAAAAGCCATGATGCATAATTCAAGGAGCGATGCATAAGTAGTTTTTTTATCAACTAAAAAAACTTGTATAATTCAGCCTTTAGAGGTCCATAAGAAAAATTTTAAAAAGAAGTACAGGAGAAAGATAGCACTATCAAACAAATTTCAAATCAAGTTTCATGCTTTGTTTTAGAAGAATTAAGTGCCATGGCTAGTACAGGCAATGAAACCTGTGCATTATCATAGAATAAAGAGCATCCTGTCAAATTTCTCTCACACAGGATGGTTCAGGAAGCAAAAAAAAAAAAGTCTATACTAGGGCACTCAAAAAATCATGAGCAGGTGGCAGAAAACACAGTCACTAATTAGTTGCAACTCCATGAACTAAGAATTGTTTCCCCTCCACTCTTCCTATTACTCAAGTTAAAAGTAGCAATTGCCAACATGACATTGATTACGTGACATAAAAGCATCAGTTTGCAGGAGCATAGATTGTTATTTGGATCCTACTTCTGGTTCTTGTTTGAGGTCAATATACACCACTAATTTAATACAACTTTCCTTGGTCACCCTACTTCTAAAATTCTTCACAAGTATCTGGACCATGGATTGAAGGTATTGTATCACACTAGTCCATATGAGCCATGCCACATATATTTTACTAGCAAGGTACCTGTACAAGTACAGACTTTGAAATCACTCTTCTAACACATGGCACTACACTTTTGCTGCATTGGCACTGACAAATGTATTTTATGTCAATATGGCACTGCGTGATACTGGTCCATACCTTATCTACAACAGCTCTAAGATTTTAAACCTTGTACCATACCCCTTTAACTAATGGCATCTCTAGTCATTGATCCACATGTTCAAAACATTCTCAAGAGCTGTTTAGATGCCCATACAATTCCAACGTTTGTAACACCAAATATTCACTAAATAACCATCATCAGTGTAGTTTTCAGTGTCAAGGAAGTGATTCTGGCAGTCAGGGAAACTTAGGATCCTATTATCCTGAAAAGATATGAATATGCTGGAAATCAACTTCCATATGGAATCTAGCATTGCTGCGTCTGGGGATTGTGGAATGGGAAGATATCCCTAGCAGCCATATAATTTAAAAAAAAAAAACTTTAACCAAATTTCTCCTTTATATGGGGTAACATATCCAGGCATCCAAAAAGCCCCTCAACATTTTTCCCCAGATATATCCAGGTTCCATTTATCAACTGATGTACTATTTCTTTTAACAACATCCTCCTAGATTCCACATGAAAGTTTAACATCCTCATCTATCCTGCAGTTATGCTCATTAAAGCTCCTTATTGCATCTTATTGGCATATATCATCAAATTGGTCTTATAATTTGAGTCTATGGTATTCAAGATTGCACAACAGAGAGTCATGCCTGAATTTCGGTCAATAAAAAATTTAATCAGCATTGAACATACTTCAATACTCTTGTAGGCAATCCTAGGAAGCAAAAAGGTTTCTCAATTTTCAGTTCTAGTCATGTCTTGGTACCTTTGTCCCAACTAAGTCTGCTGTGTCTCCACCCTATATTTGTTCTATCTTTAATACTTAAACATTTATGCTCTAGTACTCCTTTGAACCCAAATTCTAACCTCACCACGTAAATATCAACAGAATGGCCCCATCTACGGTATCATTAGTACTCCTTTGAACCCAAATTCTGTAGAGGCTTAAAGTTGTTGGATGCATACTGCCATTGTTAATTATCTTCGTTCTCTTGCAACAACTCCTTGCTTGAAATGGACAAAACAGCAGAGTATACTGGTCGAAGAATAGTATGAGCTGTTTGAACATAAACAAGCCCTCCCCAGTAGGACTTTGCTCAATGAATCAGTGATGGTCCAGTTCACAAGGTCACTGTGTTAATGCGAATATGGCTTGTTCAAGATTATTACAGAAAGGTTCTGGAGAGCTCTTCCTAAATTGTTTTATCGGCCATCTCCAGATAACAACTTTAGTCAATTCAGATATATTTGCTCTTCATTCTTCATCTGTAAACAGTATTCATTGCGTACACAGGATGAATTAACTGTGTACTGATCTCTAATTTGCTGGCCCAAGTGAAAACTAGATTCTGATTAAATTTTCCTAAGTTGGTAGTTTGCGCTCAACCCACTGCACTCATAACTCTGGTCTACTTGCATTTGTCCTTATTTCCTCTATACCACATAATCCTCAGTTGTTTGACCAGCTTGTCCACTCATTATTTGTCTACAGAACTTGTTTGCTCATCTATTCGTATTCAATCAGCAGCTTTTGTGTGTACATGCAGTCCGACCATGCATCAACCCATATAAGTGTGTATGAAGGCAAGATTATGGAATGTAGGCTTATAGTTGATGCAGAAAGTAATAGTACAAAACCCTTGAGTAAACAGTCATGTGATTTTGTATTATCTAGCAAAATGTTGTGGCAACCAGCTGCTAAGATAAGTAAAACAGCTAGGACAAGGATTTTTATCGGCTATATAGGTACAAACACGGTTTCAAATCCTGATAAGGCGTCCTGTGGGATGTTAAGATAGAGTACTGTCCCAAATATTAGATATAATTATCTTGCCATCATTGTAGTGCCCTAATTGGCACATCCTAAGATATCCTCTGTCCCCAAGTATTGAAATGGGATGGAATAGTGGCGCATCTTATTCTATAGGAAAACCAAAACGGTCCCATCCCATGAGATTTGAAACATTGGCTCCAACCACAGAAGAGATGGAACATTTCTTTGTTGTTTACAGCAAACAATCAATTTAGGCATGGATCTGTCCAATACTTGAATTTTTATGAAGGAAAAAATGGACACTCCTGCTGGCCATTGGGAATGAAAGTAACGTGTTTACTTCAACAATAAATAAAATTAGATTTTGATTTATTACTACATGCATATTATTTATAGCTACTTATTCTATTATCATAGGTTGCTCCATACCTAGGGTCATGGGCCTGAAACTTAAACAACAGCCTTACCACGCATGAGGGCAATGCTGCATATATCTTGCCCTCCTTAGATCCTACAATGGCAAGATCTCATGTATCAAGATGCTCCTTTTTTACACTATTGTCATAAGATGCAATATTTATGTTGTTAATGCCATTGAACTTGTGTACCAAGATGCCCTTTCTCAGCACTCTTATAAAGTGTTGTTATCTTCCCTTTACACAACAATGAAATGATCTCTAAAATGCAAAATTATTAATCAATGTAATGTTATTCTAAGACAAGAGTTTGTCAATGGGCATAGCTCATCCATGCTGTGCCAAAATGAAGAAAAATATTTAAAACAAAATTGGACTGATGCAGGTCAATAACTTGATATATATTCAATGCCAACACAATATTGGCATAGCACAACATGATACACTTCAACATGGTCAGCGTTCAAATTCTTGCCCTTAGATAAGCTTGACTAACCTCCAGCATGGGAATCACAGATTTGAAAATTTTATAAAATTGATAGTATTGAATAGAGAAAACACAATAGAACATATAACCAAGAAGTTACAAACCTAATAATGTTTATTAAGCATATCTATATGTACACAATTAGAAGCAGAATCAAGAAGTATCTTCACCTTCTGACAGCCTCTAACTTCTCCATGAATTCCTGATCTAAGACTGCATCCCTTGATTTTCGGTTGGTTCCACCAGTTAATTGAGTTGCCCCTACAAGAGTAAGGTTTTTCAAGAAACATTGAGCCAAAGTTAGAGTAACAATAATAAATAAATACAGATATAATAAACCAATAAAAAACCCAAAATCCAAAGAAAGTACAGGACAAAGGAACAATTAAGATACCGTTATGGTCCATTATAAACAACAAAAGTGAGATGGATTTCTTGAACACGCAGATACATAAAACCGAAGTATCTTGAAACTACAAATTTTGAAATAAATTTTGATGTTCAAGTTGTATGAAACCCACTAGAGCGGGGCAAACACTCATAGGATGTATTGAAGAGCACTCTTATAGCATCTATACTTGCATGCAACACAGGATTAAATGTAAAGCCCATCAAGATGGTCCCCATGGTCACAAGGAGCTGGTCAAGGCAGATGTGAATAAATCAAATAATATACTCAACAATAAGGGCCTCAGCTGATGATTTAACATCTGTGCCATCTAGTATTCGTATCCCAGTTGTGGAAAAATAATTTCATAGAAAAAAAAACAAAATTATCTTGAGACTAACTCAAGATTGACAGTTGGCATGCCAGATATTTCTGTAATAGATGACATGATAGAAAATAACAACATGCTTAAAAATAGAAAATAAGATCCAAAAGTAGTGCAAATACCCTAAATTCATAGTTTGATAGTATATCTATGTGATGGACAAAGAAAAATCAACAACATCAAATATAACAGAATGAGATGGCAGGAAATCATGGTGTTTGGAACAAGCATAACAGACTTACTTTGAGTTCTTGATTTAGTCTTTCCAGAATATAATCTACTGCATCAAGAAGACAAAACTTTTAAAGAATCCTTGAAAGAAGAGAATATGGTATGCTAACAGAAGAATAAAAGCAGCTCTAGCAAGATAAAAGCTAAAATACAACTAAATCGGTAACCATCGACATGAACAAAAAATATGAATCAGAAATTCATCAAGCAGAAACTCATATACTTTATAAAGATAAAAATCACCAACTTATTAATTATTAATAATTGTAATGGTCATTGAACATTCTTAAACAAGAAGTTTATGTATTGATATTAAATTCTTGGGAAATTCATTACACTCGGACTTTTCCTAAATATATAATAAAATTAAAATTCACAGTTTCTGAGAATAATTGTTCAAAAATTCTATGGTTGAAATTGGATTTTTATTTTGTTATAGTAATTTGAGCCCAAAGATGGAGACTTCCACAAATAATAAAATAGCCACTATAAACTTAACCATTAACAAATTAATGGTTAAACAAATTTACCTAGTAATGAATTGAATCTATTGGTACTGACCACCAAAATATCTCAAATTTTCTTCAAAAAATTCAACCAATCATAGGAAATCAAGTTCCATCTCCCCAAACTTAATAGTAAAAAATAAAGATGGGGAAGTTAACAAGAATCATAGCCTTACAAATGCTAATTACTTAATTGCTTTTTCAGCCAAAAAATAATGTAGATCTAGCAATTGGGTTGATATCAACTGTTCAAGATAGGGCTGAGAGTTGGCTAGGCCGCATCGGACCATGCCCCAACTCAAGCCTAATTCAAAAAAAAATTTGGGGCTTTTAGCTAAGCTCAAGCCTAACAATTTTTTTTAGAATCCAAGCCCAAGCCTAACCCGAGCCTAGGCCTGGTCCAAAACCCAATCAAACTAACCCACAGCAACTCATTTGAGCCAAAAACTAGATGGATAGAGAATTTTTAATTTTTAAATGCTTGCGCAAAACTCTGTCAAAGCCAATCCCAAGCCCGAGTAAAGGAGGATGGTTGCGTTAGTAACTGACAACCAACGTAAAACTCTGTCAGATCTTCTAAAACATGAATCTATTAAGAGTGGAGGAAGCAAATTCATGTAGCCAACCCCATGTAGTTGGGAAAAGGCTTAGTTGAGTTGAGTAGAAAAGCTTGCACAAAAACAAACAACGTTTAAAATAATTGCACCTTATCATTCAAGAAAAGTTATAAGCCATTCTAACACAATTGACAAAAAATCCACTATAAATTTTGAAAAGCCCATCATATTTTAAAATTTTGGGACTAGATTCGGGTCATATTAAAACCTAATGAATGGCCAATGCTTCGAGCTTTCCTCAGGCCCAGGCTTCGAGTTGGACCAAGTAACAACTCGAGCTTAATTTGAAATCATTTTGGCTCTCACTTTAAGCCAGATCCAACCCGAATTAGCTCGGGCCTAGCCTAGTGTCTGGCCTAAAGTTGGGCCAATCCAAGCCCACTTCCAATCTTAGTTCTAGCAAAAAAATCAATTTTAACAGGGACTTCAAACCAAATCACAACATGCCAATAGCACATATTATGTTAAGATTCTATATCATTATTTTCCTTGCATGCCAAGTGTTGAAACTGCATAACATTTTTGGTGCATACCTAGCCAACATTTGAGTTGAACAAGCACAAAAAATAATAGTTCAATCCACAAGATATATAAATAATCTATAGTTCCACCATAACTAATGCTCTTGTGAAAAAGAACAGCAATATTTTCATCATAAAGGATTCTGGCATGTAGAGTCTAACATGAGTTTTATGCATGTACCTTTATCGTAGGTTTCTTACTTTCAAGAAATAACTACATAAGTTTGGTTTAATTACTATAATTTTTCCACTCACTCCAACAATTTGCTACCAATCTTTATGAGCTAAACATGGAATCAGCTAAAAATAAAGCAAAAGACTAGTTTTCAATCAGTAGAAAATGATGACACTAAAAGATACCGAAAACATGCAACAAAAAAGCTATTATACAAATACATATCGTTCAAGATAGATCATGAATAAATGTAAGGAATAAATGTATCACACCTTGATTCTAGTGCAGAGCGCTTGCTCTCTTTCAATTTCTTTGTATCGTTATTCTGTAGGGCAAAATCAAATGACAGACATTCAAAAAGATAATATAGAAATGTGATGCAATGTAAAGATGTGTCATAATCTATAACATTGTAAGCTAAAACTCGAAAACAAAATATTATGTAATATCACTTAAACAAGAAAATTAGATCAGTATCCCAAGACAAGGCATCTAGAATCTCATCACAAACTAGGAAATACAACTTCATTTAGAAATATTTTGAGTTAAACTAGGTGGAAGGGAGACTTGTTTCACTGGAATGTGGAAGATATAATGATTTAAGTAACTTAAAGCAGCATGATGTATTTAAACAAAATATTGTATTGTTTAATGTTGAAAAGTTGAAGAGACTTGGGCATATCCAAGCGTATGACTTGGCAAGTAGGGAAAAAAATAAAAAGAGATGATGGGACATAGCAAAAGAAACAATTTTAACTAAGAAGAGAATATTGAATGAAACTATGTCTCAAGGTCTTTTAAGATACATGTTTCTCATTCAAACAACCCTACTAGTTGAAAGATATACCTATATGATCTCTATAAATGACAAAAGCCCACTCCCAATGACATAATAGTATTTCAAACTGATTGTTCAAAGAGTTCAACTCCCAACCAATCTTCAAGTGTGGCAACCAAGGATTTTGATGAGTATCCAAAGTGTATGGCATATATTGAATCTAGATATATATCTTGCATGGATTCTTGGAGTTTGAAGAAATTGTCCAGGTTACACTATTGGTGAACCTGGTCAAGCAAGATTTTTTTTTTTTTTTGGAAAATACATCCAGAAATAGGATGAGAAAGACTTGAAGAAAATGAACTACAAAATTATCCCATGAGAACATGGTCATATGAATCAAATCGATAACTTTATGAAAAGACATTTTCTACAAGAGAATCAATAAAAGTAGATGTATTCCAAGGTAATAGAATTTCTCAAAATGTTAAGCAACACAATTTCTAAAAATGTGATTAAATTGCACGAACATGCAAAAAAAAACATTTCTTCTATATATAATCAAACTGCAAAATTTTTACCTTTTCTTTCTTCACAGGTTCAGTCCCAAAACCACGTCTCTTTGAAGCTAAGCAAAGTATATTAGTAGACTCAGAAAATTCATGCTTGTTTTTGTTTGACTCACATCTCCTGACAAGTATGCTACTTCTAGAACCTGGTAAGTATGCCTACAATTTCCAGTGCTCCGTTATGAGAAGATATGTAGACTCTCCCAAAGCAATGTCTTAAAGAGTATGAAAGAAAGATCAAAGCTCAGCGAACTTTAAATATATAAAGAGTTTTTACCACTTAATCTTCTTGATAAAGAAATCAAAATTGCATAAAATATTATATTCAACACAAGTACCGATTTTTGTGGTGTGCTTGCGAAAATAAATTGCACACCAGAAATTAAAATGTTCGAAGTATATAACAGTGTATTTCTTCTTGCTGAGAGGATCCTAGATTTTGTCAATCCATCGGTAAGAACTATGTCTAAGAACATACTTTAGAGGTGAATTTATTGTCATCAAAAATCACTTTATCAAACCCATCTATCAACCCCCAACATTAAATTTAACCGTCCAATTTAGACACAATGTAGTTATTATATGATAACAGATAGTGTGCGTCTTGTTTGGTTTCACAAGTCCTCAAAAGCAATCATATACACCTAACCGAACATGGAACTTAAACCTTGTTTTACATACGGAATGCCAAAAAGTCAATGACCAATGCAAGTGTTATGGATCCCTCGAGCCTCAACATGCAAAATAGTCAACCTTCTTTCAAACCCCCTATCGCTTCTCCAGCTCTACCTTTTTTTCTTTCTGTTTAGACTACTGACCTTCCTCATCTATTCCTCTTGAAGGAGATTTTTCTTTTCCTTTCACAAGCTGGAAGTATGAAATTCACATAGCATCCTCATCTATTAATTTTAATAAATTGATTCTTGAGGGTGGTTCCATCGTTGAACAATATTTCACTAATTCAGCGAAAAAAAGATGTGAAAAAGAAAAGGTTAAGGTATATGAGTGAGTAAAAGGGAATGCTGGGTCGCATACCGCTGCGGGGAGGCAGAAATCCATGGGCGGAGAGCGGATGCCAGCGATTTCTCCAGACCTCCAGGACTGAGCCTCCAAAAAGAAAGAGTAAAGGAACGAGATAGAGAGAGAGAGAGAGCGGGAAGGAAAAATACTTGACAGAAGGGATCAACTCGAGCGGCCACGCAGCAGCGTCGGTCAAGGAGATAACGGAAGATAGCAAGTCAGGAGGGAAGCGATCGCATTGTCTTGCCCGCACCACGGTATAGATGAGGCTGCTGTTAAAACTTAAAACTTAAAAGCCGCCGTCCGTGAGAATTTCTTTTGAAATCGTAATTATTATATTTTTTAAAAAAAATTGGCATGAAATAATTTCTAAAAATAATATTGAAAAGCCATGTGAAATCTCAACACAGCATTTCAGAATTTTTTTTTTTTTTTTTTTTTTGTTGGGACAAGTTAAAATCGTTTGTTGAATAAACAATTTTAAAATCATATTATTTTATATTTATAATTATTTTATTATTAAAATTTAGGTTAATTTATGTTTGAAATTTTTATTTAAAATTATTAATTACATATAATTCAACCTACTATTTGAATTTTTGTAGTATATGATGAGAACTTGAATCAAATAATAAATTAAATTAATATAATACGTATATATTGACTATATTTGAATGCAGTCAAGCTCAAAATGCAATCTATCTTCTTTTTCACTTTATTTTTTCTTTGAGATTTATGAACTATATAGATCCAATGATGAAAGAAATGACTAAATCCAAACTTGGTAACGAATGTTGCCAAATCTATCCCTCCCTCTCTCTATACATGTGTATATATATAAACACATAATGTTTTTTTTTTTTGACAAACTTTTCTAGATTTCAATTCTTTGAAAAAAATGGCTTCACCTATTTTTATATAATAAATATTTATATTTTTTGAAAGCTCAAACCAGATCATAAATCAAATTAAAATATACATTTAATATATATTATAATTTTTTATTTTTTGACAAACCTTTTCTATATCTCAATTCTTTCAAAAATGAGAAAAATCTTTTTTATGTAATAAAAATTTATATTTATTTTTCTTTTTTAATTTAAAAGGATATTTTAATTTATTTTATTAAAATCTAAAATGCCTAGATCAAAAACTCCAACCATATTTTACCTTCATCAAACGCCCAGCAACTTTCTGAAAGCTTGAGAGTATCATCACCTATCCATATATCCCTTCAAATTAGGGGTGTGCATAATTCTCATTTAGTTCAGCTTAGTTTGAATTATTCTTAAAAACTTTATATATAAATTACAAATTTTAATAATTCGATTTATGGTTTGCATTTGAGTTATATGTATGTGAACTCAAATCAAACCATAAATCAAATTAAGATAATACATTTAATATATTATATAATTTTTATTTTTCCAAACAAATAATAAGAACCCTTCAAATTAGGGTGTGCAAAATTCTTGTTTGATTTAGATGAGTTCAGACTGAATTGATTTAGATTAGTCTGGACTGAACTTAAAAGCTTTCAGTTTAAATTATAAATTTTAGATAATTCAATTTATAAATTGAATTTGAATTTTATGTTTTAGGAACTCAAACCATCATAAAACAAATTAGAACTTGTTTTTTATATACTTCATATTTTTTTACTGACCTTTTCTATACCTTGATTCTTGGAGAACCGAGCATAACCTATTTTTATATAATAAAATTTTATATTTTCATTCTTTAATTTAAAAAGACATTTTAATTTATTTTGTTAAAATCTAAAATGATTTGAAACAAAGATCACACTTTACCCCATGAAATGCCCACCATGGAGTGACTTCTGATCTATAACAAAAGTTTACGAGTATTCGTTCACTTGGTTTTAAAAATTTTCAATTTAAATTACAAATTCTAAATAATTTGATTTACAGTTTGAATTTAGGTGTTATACCATGGGAACTCAAAACCAAACTGTAGATCAAATTAATGATATATATATATATTATTATTTTAAGTTTGTGACTAACCTTTTTAAATCTCAATTCTTTGATAAATTAGGGGTGGACATAATTCTCATTCATCTGAGCCAAGCTAATCAGGTTGATCTTAAAACCTTTCAAACTTGAGCCCAGCTCAGCGTCTCTCCTTTCTACGGCCAAAACGTTTGTGACATCTAGTACTTTCATTCAAGGGTATACATAAATTCCGTACAACTCTATTTAGTATGCATTAATCATCAAAATTTTAAATAATACTATTTACAGTTTCAATTTGAATTTGGGTTCTATATTATGAAAACTCAAACCAAACTCATCAAACTAAAATACATACCACATAATATTATTTTTTTTTATAATTGTATTACTTTTCATGTGTTGTAAATCTCATTATTGAAAAAAAAGTGGGGGGAGGGGGGGGAGGACAACCTGTTTTTATGTAATATATTTTCCTATTTATTTTCTTATTTAAAAAGAGTTTAGAATTTATTTTATACAATATAATTTTATATTTATTTCGTTCTTTCGAAAGGAAAGCCCCCCTCAAGCCCTTTGAAACTTAGTTAAATACATTACTTCCCCCTAAAATTAAATTGAGTTGCCATGTCCATCACTACCCGTTGTATGGGTTGATCATAGAATTTTATAATTTAATATTAATTTTAGATGGTAACGATTCCAAATCATCCTCACCTTTAAAATCACCACTCAACCCAATATTCTTAAACCCATCCTTAAGGGCAGGTATTCGAGATAGGGATAGCAACGAGATAGATTCAGAGCCAAAGGTATATTCCCCGAACCCTGCCCCAATCCCCGAATGGGGCTGATTTTCCCTGCATCCCTGCCCCCGCGATTCCCCATTCCTTGTCTATATTTTTTTCTAGAATTGGGCTGTCAATTTTGAGCCCAATTCTATTGTATAAAAAAAATCATTTGAAGCCCAAAATCAATTATGAATCGGTGGACATTTAAAATAATAAAAAGGCCCATATTTAAGAGCATAAATCCAATATTCAAGAGCCCAAACCCAAAATTTATATTAAAAAATGATTAAGTTTCGGAGATGGGTTTGGGATGGAGACCCCAATCCCCATCCCGCTACCCAAACCCAGTGGGTTTCCAAAAATTCTCCCCATCCCCACAGTCATCCCCATTTAATCCATCCAGACAGTCCTCCATGGTAGACTACTCCATAAACAAGATTTAGACTTGGATCTAAAAACACAATAACCTACTCATTCCTAATCTCATCCAACCTAATTTCTTTCTCAAGCCTTACAAGATAAGCTACTCTCTGAAAAACATCTATCACTATGAACAAAGACCTAGAGATTTGCAGGATAATTAATAAGATGAGAAAATATGCTATGTTCTAATATGACAGCCAAAAAAATATTTTAAATTAATGGACAAGTTAAATGATCCTTTGGAAAAGTCAAATTCAAATCCAATAAACCTGAGAAGATAAAAAACAGAGGATATAAGAACAATCTTACAAACTTTCTAGCTACCAAAAAATTAACTAGATAAATAGAACAGTCATACAAATAGCATTTCAAAAATTATATGGTATACTTACTTCCCGCCCTGCTCTCCTCTGTTTATTAATCACCTGCCTAGTTCTGTCAGTATCAATTTTGCTACTGTCTGGTGAATTTTTAGATACATGCACACCGTATTCTTCCTACCACATAGCTGTCTCAGATCATTGCCTCCTGGTTCCTTTTCTGGCTTCCAAATTCCTAAACTGTTTGAAGTATTTGCTTTTCATCAAAAGTCTATATTTTCATTGCCAGATTTTCAGACAGCAACCAAAAATTTTCATAGAAGATAGCTTCCAAGGACCTTGACAACTCTAGCTGGTGTCTTCATGACATTAGGCTGCATCAAATGTGGGCCAATTAAAATGTACTAGTGAAAGCAAAGCACTTAGACATCAAGATTTGATTTCTTCATGGACAGAAAAATTCCAAAACTTTTCATAATCAAATACCTGAAACAAAAGGCCATCAGCTGCATGAGAAAGCTTGGGAGTGAACTCCTTGAGAAGCTTAACAACAGTAGATAACAACCAAAAATCCTTCCTCCTAACCAGATCTGTTTAAACAATAATAAAAAAACATAAATAAAAAAGACATGGAGTTATATATGAATACTGAAAGAAAATATAAAACAGTTTCATCAGTTATTTTACTTGCACTAAATGATTCCAGGATATCTGTGAACTGAATTGCATTTGCCTTCACACTCGAACTATTTTCTCTCATTACTCTGAGGCCGAATTATTTCTTCCTCTAGTAACTTCCGCCTCTCAGAAAAGGGCAATTGCACCATGGAATGATTATATAGCATCATGTCCTGGTTATGCAGCAACTTGGTAATAGCTTTTAAAAAAAATTTATAATGGCTCTTCATCTCAGCCAAAATCAAGAATGCACTCTAGTCAAAAAAATTAGAGTAGCAGAGATCACTAAATATTAATATTATTACTAGTATACTGACAAAAAGCATGGCTCAAAGTTTCAGCAGAAACCCAAATCGAAACAGAGGTTAGTTTCATACTTCTGAATGAAAAAGACCTATGATTTTTTTCCTTTCTTTTGGGGAAAGGTGTTGGATATGCCATTACTATTAAAAATACAAGTAACTAAACCATCGCACCTTGTCCTAGCTATTTGGCATTGGCTTTAAGGATCCTCATTCGCCAAGCATTTCTATTCAACCCTTCCTTCAATGTTTGTTCAAGGAGCAATTCCATGCCTCTCCTGTATTCTTATTGAGCTTTACATGCTGTTTGCCAATCTAGCATCAACCCTCCACCTTATCATCCTGTAAATTTTCTTGTTTTTTTGCAATCTAGGCATCTTGTCAAAATAAAACAAAAGATTTGCAAGAGAAGAAAAATCCTTTTGATATTAGGTTTAAGAGAAGATTAGAGAATAAATTTGTTGCCTGGTTTGACTACCCTCCAGCATTGATATTCAGATAGCCGTCAGCTAGATTGCCAACCAAGCTAAAGAATGTACATCATACACTAATATAACATCAAACATGTTTAGATGATAGCATTTTTCCAATTTAAATAGAAAATTACATTATTGAGATCATTTCAGCATAAAATTGAACATAACAATGTAGTCAAATGTCCTCACCAGCATAACTTAAGTTTTATGGTTTGAAGTTTTACCAGATCTTGAAATTAAAACTAAAACCTTTCAGCTTTACATAGGGGTGGAGTTAGAGTCAAACTTGATTAAGCCTAGTCTGATCAAATCAGTCTTGAAATTATTTTCAAGCCTAAGTTTTGATGAAGCTCGATTTGTTTATTAATTATCGAGACTAATCTGACTCTATTTTTAAATCGAGCTGGCTAGAAGCTGAACTGATCAGTTTGATAGTCCTAATTGAGCTGAAATTACATCAAGCTTAGAATCAATCATGGTTCAAACATGAATTCAAGCT
This sequence comes from Calamus simplicifolius, assembly GCA_900491605.1. Classification (NCBI taxonomy): domain Eukaryota; kingdom Viridiplantae; phylum Streptophyta; class Magnoliopsida; order Arecales; family Arecaceae; genus Calamus; species Calamus simplicifolius. Next base: position 52,717 of record UESW01002958.1, on the reverse strand, counting down.
TTCTCCAGATGAATTCACATGGAAGTTACTCCAACAATAAAGCTTACAAGATTAATAAAATTCATTCACAAACAATAGATCTAGAACATTATTCAATATACTCTGGAATACATTGTCACACCACAAAAGCTAATAAATTTGTAACGAGGCCATCAAATAAAATTTACATATGAATAAAATTTTCAAATGAATAAATAAGTTTGTATACCTTTATATACACACAATGTACCATATATTACATTGTATTATATTTGCAAGCCTTATCAAGCCGATCTGATCAAGCCAGGTTCATTTCAGGCTTGGTTCATAATTAATCTGAGCTGTTGAACCAGGTTCAAACTTGATTCAAGCTTGAACTGAGCTTAAGCTTCTCAGATCAATTGGGATGGATCAGCAACGGTGTTAAGTATTGTATCATTCTATAAGGTAATGGTTCCAATAAGCCCCTCGGTACCAAACCGTGCTGACAAATGATATTACATCTTCAGTTTTGCTGCTTCAGCAGACCAACAGACATGCCATGTTCCGGTACAATACAGTCCATTCTGCTAATGTACCCATTCAAACACTTTAACTTTTGATTATAGTGTTATCCAAAACATGTCAAGGTGCTTTAACATTCATCTCTATTTCCCTGCCAGACTGATCCACTCAGAAAGGTCACTTTACAGGGGCCTCATTTGAGTGCCTCAAAAGGTGCATCTTCATGACTGTCCTGTCTGGCATGGTAGAAGACAGCTACAATTATGTCATGATGGGCTACTGGCTTGTCTAGCATGGTAGACAACTGCAATTGTGTCTTGATGGGCTAAAATGACGATCTTTTTTGTGAATGTGTATTTTTTGTGCATCAACTTTAACATGTATGCTCGTGTTATTTATTACTTGTGAACATAACCAAAACTACTTATTACATTAGTATGTCGATTTTGTGTGTATTCTGCTTGTTTTAGTGTTTTATATTGCCAAATATGGTTGGCATAATAAATTCTATCGTTAATATCTGCATACATTTATATCGACACATAAAAATACTTTGCATATATGCATATATCCACATAATGGGTATATATATTTGCACATACACGCTATATATGCATACATATGTACACAAAACATATACATGTATCCACACTACTTATAGTGTCTGTACTTAAGTGCATATACTCAAAGTTAAATCATAAAATGACTTGACCACACTAATTTATAAATAAACAAACTCAAGGCTGAGAATCCTTGGTTTCGATTTGATATGTTGTGATGTATTGCAGTTAATAATATTAGAACATAATTGAATAAAGAATCTTTAGCAATAATGTTAAATAGCAACTGTGGTATGTAAGCGATCAAGGGACTGCATATGTAGTGACGCGGTTACTAATTTTTAACTATTAAAAATAGATATAATAAATAAAATAAACCTTGAGCATTGAAGGCTATCATTTTGAATGGACAAATCTTCAAAATTTGAATGGACAATTCATACTGAAGTCTTTAGGAAATCCTAGAATATGAGCATTGAATGCTATCATTTTCAGAACAAGACACAAGATTAGCTATTTTTTTAATTTGCTATCAGTAACGAATCATGGTAGCTGTCAATAATACAAAGAACCTCAAAGCAACTCATGGAATCCTTGATTTTCAACAAAATGTTTAGCCTTTAGTAACATCTTAACTTACATTTACACAAGCTAAGAGGAAATTGGCACAACGAGCCTCTTAGTAACCTTACATTTTTTAAGTAATGTACATATTAAAATCATTTTTAGAAGGAAGTGGCACTCCCTTGAGGAAACAATTGACAAGTACAAGTGCTTGAAGTCCTCGGTAGCTTGGAACCGCATGTCCTGCTCCTCTAACAGTGGCAAATGTTAAGTTACCACTATAAATAGTACTATATCCACTAGCCTGTCCATAATATTAAAGAAAGGAGAAGTGAGAAAAATTCTTGTAGTTGTTTTAGAGATGTTTTAGTTTAAAAGATCATCGAATAAAAGCTGGACGTTAAAAGAATTTCATAATTTTCATTGACATTTGTATAAAATCATATTAATTAATTGCATTATAAGATATTTTTTAAGGAAAAAATAGATGAGAAAAATGGCCCCAAATTCATTAATGACTCTTTAATTAATGTCTGATAAATATGGATTAGTAGAACCAATATCATTACATTTAATGTGGAAAGGAAACTTATGGCAAAGGAAGAAAAGTGACAATACTATGCTATTACTTAAGAAACCTCTTATATAGCACGATGGATCAATGTATTTCCATAATATGTTATAATATTTTGCCTAATAAAATTTGTAGACAGTGGCCTCTTCGTCGCCACATAAATTCGTTTCTTTGATGAATAAAATTTTAGTTCATATTCTATAAATAAGATTATCATCTTAAAATTTTAAAATAACCACTAAAGTAGCCAAAAAGCATCTCCAATTTTCCAAGAAAAAATTTTAAAGGATAATCTGGCTTTCTTAGAACTTCATTAGGGCAAGAAGAAAGTTAGTTAATTGATGCTAAACTGCTACAAAAAGAGATTAAAAAGGAACCAGTCTACTTTTCAAAATAGAGAAGCAAATTAAATAAGTTACAATTTGAAGAAGACTCTTATAGGATACTACTACCTAACAATATTATTATCTATTAAAATATTGTGTGAGGTGTGTTTTCTGCGTATAACAAATATTGCTATTTAAATTTTACAAAAAGAACTATTTTATAACATTACATACTGAACATTACCTTAGCTAATTCTTTTGTTCCTTTGTTTCATGTTTTTATGTATGTATATTGAAAAGGTTTATTAAGGAAAATTATTGACTTCATTAATCAAAATGTTACACGAACAAATTACCTCATTATTAACAAACCATGTTTGCCATCGAGCCTTCACAGAAAGATTTAGCTGATTGATAGAATATCTTGACGAGGTGACTGGAACCCGCCCATCAACATCTCCACTACATTTAATATTAAAAAAAGACTTATTACCCATTTGTGCTGATATGTAATTAGTATTAATTTAGAAATATGTATGAAATCTTAAAATACAACAACTCTGTAGAAAACTAATTTATCAGTATTACCTATATATCCAAACTGGTATATGGTTGGCCATGCACTCCTTGATAAGTGGTAAGACTGTTGAAGGGCTCTCTATCCATGTTAACAGTTGGCTGCATTTTAACATTGTTGGATTAAAAGAAACATTTAACAAATATTTAATCTAAAGCTAAAATTTGAAACGGTATTCCATATATTAAAAATGGCTTTCACTCTCCTGTTTGCAATGCCACATATAAGATCACTAGTAGTTAAACCAAATTTGGGTGATGATTGAAAACTTATATGAAACTTCTAGCAAGTATTACATGTTGCCTCCACATAAAACAAAAGAAGCTCATAAGAAATTTTTATTATCTTAAGAAAGCTCAAAATTAGCTTGAAATTATGACTTAAAATGAAAAACTCACTTTGTTGCGATCCTTAAACACATTTTTGGGTGACTATCCAAATGTGACCTTATGAGGAGCAAAGGGATCTCTGTCTAGATCCACATGTTGTTTGTCAAATTTCTTTATCTCTTTATAAATTATGAAGTTGGATATTGGATAAAGAAAATGCACACTGCATTACTTGAGAAGCTAATTCAATGGATGACGTAGTGATCATATTAGAACATAACTTGAGGAACCATGATTTATGGTGGCTATTGGTTTCTCTCTCCTTAATCAAAGCTACATGCAACATGAGCCGCTGAGGAACATTAACTCGGATCCTAAGATCCCATGATTAGCATGGTTTGATTTGTCTCATTTAGCATGATGCGACAATTACAAAACCGATGGTCTAATGATTCATTACTTTGACTTGCAATAGCAATCTTAGGCATCTAATTAATCTATAAGGGTATTATAATATGAGATAAAGGGACATACCTGCACCTAGTCCAAGTGTAGTTGAGTTTTGTAACATTGGCATGAAGAGCTTCTTGTACTCCAGCAGTATTGAGATAAGCATTCACATATATATTGGAGCACGGGTCAAAATTTTCAATCTGAAACACCCACAAAGTCCCTTTAGAAAGCATGATGCTAAATTAAAGAAGCAATAGATAATAAGAAAAGCTAACGAACCGAATACATCTTTGGAGAAGGCGTGACGCTAGCTGAAAAACAGAAAGGCTCATAGATATTAAGTATATCTATCGTCTCAAAGATTTGAGTGGTAGATCTCGCCGCCCTTTTGCACCGCATATCCTGAACAGTGGCATTAGGGGAGAAATTGCAGTACTTGTGGATCATATCAATGGTCTCATCTGAGATCAATGCATGTGTCCACCAATAGTCAAATATCCCCTTATTGTCGGTTTCATCATTGATCACCCCATTGCCAATCTAGCATTATACAATATCAATTTCAATATAGCGAATAAAATTAGTAAAAATGAAACATCATATCAATTTACTAGAAGAAGCTGGAGCTAAATTTAATTAGATACCATAATGCCTCTAAGATTGATGTTTGTGTTATTATGCTGGATAATAGCATGGGCAAGCTGAGGCACATAGTGGCCGCCATAGCTCTCCCCAACTATAAAGAAATCCCTGCCTTTGAACTCTGGGAATCTATCCATCCAGTTCACCATGAACACATAGGCATCTTCGGCTGTTTTGCTGTCCCCACTATTATAATAGTCTGAGGTAGTGTTGGAGTAAGAGAAGCCAACACCAGCTGGGCTCTCCAAAAACAACACATTAGCCACTGCAGCACCCAAAATATGATCAAATTCAAATCAATCATATGATTAATCACATGCATGGTTCTTAGAAAAAATAATTAATAACATCATATCATATGAAAGAATATGAACTATGCTAACGACTTTAGAAAAGATAAGAAAAGTAAACGAAATTGAATCTAAACTTTTAATGAGACCTTTATTCCATGCATATGGATTTCTAAACAACGTTTTGCCATCGCTCATGACGCGGAAGGGTCCTATCTCCTCCATGGCTCCATTTCCGAGAGAGGAGCAACCCGGCCCTGATAACAAACAAGAAAAGAAAGATAACACTTAGAGATTCTTATGATATAAGGTTGTCTATAAATGATACAATTGATCTTTTAGTTGTTTACCTCCATTGAGCCAGAGAACCAACGGTTTAGAAGCAGGATCAACCAAAGAAGCTTCAACGAAGTAGTAGAAGAGAGCTCTTCCAGCTTTTATATCAACTGTGACATAGCCTCCGTATTGATTAAAATCTATACCTTCAGGCTGGCCAGGCAACATGGAAATCTTGTCACCTTCCTTCAACCCTTGTTGGGAATAAGTTTTCAATGATAGATCATCAGCAAGGGTGGTGGCAAAAGAAGCGGCTACTACTCTCTTCAACTTAAATGCATCGAAGTATAGCTGATTGAGCGCATCTCCTTGAGTTGTTGAAGGGCCTTGGCTTTCTAGGGCTTTACTTGTTGCTACGCTGGCCAAAACCCAAACCAACAAGCAAAACAAAGCTTTCCCCATTTTTTCCTTCTCTATTGCAAAGAAAAATGATCGCAGGATATATATTAGTAATGCAGATTTAATAGGAGTCCTTTGGGTTGGGAAAGGTTGGGTTGGGGTATGTATACATGCAGCAAACTTATTCTTCAGCCAATTTGAACAACAAAGCATGACTAAATAGAAAATATAATTTCTTATTCTATGCTACAAACACAACAAACAAAACATAGCAAAACTCTATAAAGTTCCTAGAATAAGGTCTTTTCATGTTAAAATAAGGTCTTTGGATGAGTCAAATTTGCCACAGTAGTCACCGAGGGTCTCATATCCAAGAATTGACGGTTTTGCTTGTTGTAGTTAAGTCATTTTTATGGGCCTCAACTGATGAAAAAAGTAACATACACATCACATTTTAAGATGGCATGCTAAATCTTAAACCTGAAACAAGTTCCAAGTTTTGTTGTTACAAATCTCTATTGTTTCTAAATAAAGATGAAACAATTCAGTTGTCCCTTTCTTTAGTCTATAAAATAGTGCTACTTGACCATTTACAAGCAAGGGTCACATAAATAAACTAGAGAGATGTTGAGTTTTGCTCCTTCTGAGGCAGCAGACTCAGTTTATTATGTTTCAGTTATCTCTGATCCATGAATGCCCTCATTCATCACTAAAGTCCAGCCTTGATGTGTTTCAGTTGGGCAAATCACTTGATCCTCATACTTGACCAACCCATACTAGTTCCAACTAGCCACGACAAAGTGGTCTTGTCCTTTAGAGGTTTGAGGGCTCATATTTTGTAATATTTGTTCCATAAGCATTTAAGCCTATTTCCCCTCGAGACAATTTCAGGTACGTTCATATGCACATGAATGCATTTGTCTAAGAAAGAAAGAAGGAATTCTAGACAAGGTTGTCTACCTCTCTCAGACATTAAAGGTATTTTTATATAGGTTACAAATTATCATTAACACACAATATAATTGGACAAAAGAGATCATATCTTATGTGTACCCAACCAAGTTTTTAAACAAACGATACAAATGAACCATGTATAAATTAAGATACAGAAGACCAACAACCACTCAGTAAAAAGACAAAAAATGATTTAATGGTACTGATAGTTGACAGGGATAATGCCAACTACTTCAGTTTCAACTGAAAGTTTAAAGGTCTTTGTGGAAGCAAAACTAAATATCACTTTAACCAACAAAATTGTCCTTGACAAGGTTAGGATTGCTCTTCTATTCAATCATAGATTATCTGAAGAAACGAGAGAAATGCACCCACTATTTCGGTTGAAATTATTTCAACAACAACAATAAAATGCAAATAGGCTAACTTTTATCATCAAAAGAGAAGCAAAATGTTACAAAAAGCTGAGAGGACCTTTTTATTGAGATAATATCAAACACTTGCTAAGCATAGTATGCAGAATTTAAACAACTTCCATACAGCAACATGGATCTGGATTAGTTCCCATAAACAACAACTTCCAGATCACTCAAGAATCTAAACAACTTCCAGAATTTAAACCGAAACAGCATGGTATGCACACCACAATATCTATTATGCGCTGGGTTTTAGAAACAGGACCATAGATCTGAATTCCAAACTAAGTTAGGATGTTGTCTGCGAGACGGTTTAAAAAAAAAAAAAAAAAATCAGAATTCCGGGAATGCAAAGCCTACCTGGAAGTCGATGGTTGCCGGTGGTGATGACGGACGAAGACGAAGGTTGAATATTGCGGAGACCCTAAAAATCTCCGGATCCTCTCCCCTGTAGTAGCCGGAGGAGAGCAACGGTGCGCAAGGCCAGCAAGGGTTCGTGATTTGGGAGAGGTTAAACGGTACGCAAGGCCAGCGTGAACAACCCCTGTGAAACGAGCGAGGTTAATCTTCAAAAAGGACGAAGAAAAAAAAAAAAAAAAAAAGGAAGAAATGGAAGTACGGACCCCGGCACCGGAGAAATGGAAGATCGGGGCCTCGAAGATCCGGCGAAGAGAGGCTCGGGAGCTTGCCGCCGGGAATGAAACGCTGGGGTATTGTATCTATAACAAATCGAGAAGGGGCAGGAAGGAGGAGGAGGAGGAGGAGGAGAGGAGAAGCTAAAGAGGGGCTTTCTTCTCTCTCCCTCTCGAGTTTTGAAATCAAATTCTAATAATTGATCGGACGGATGGGATATTGTGATCTCGCATCCTGCGGTGGAAATTCGTATGATTGGGGAGAAGCCGGCTGGTGGCCGTCGGATTGGGGCGTTTAATGTATTTAAAATGGGGTTTTAAAAATGGAGGGGAATATAATAAAAGAAAGATGAAGTGGGAGCATCACGTGGTGGAGTTTGATTCGTTCCATCACGGCCTTTGGATGCATTCGCGATGATGGCTTAGGGTTTATCCGGGGCCTTTTCCCGCGAAAATTACCGGGGCAAACTGGACTAATCCTGACTAATTTTCTTCTCAGCCCATCCTTGTTCCGTCCAATCAATGACTGACTGAGCTAAACGTTCTCCCTACTGAGGTCTGAGAGCACCATGGCATGAGCCATGGGAACGGCAGGCGATCACGCGCATCGCCGGTAATCATGATCGATCCGAGGCTTTTGCCGCGTTTCAACTGGAACGGTTCACAAAGCCGTAACGCATCTAGAATACACCAAATGTGAACGACAAAAAAAAAAAAAAAAAAAAATTGAGGTTCACGTGTGGGCCAGTTTTTAGCCTCTCTTGCCGCCTATAGCATCCTGTTGGAACTGGGAAGTCATCACCTTGGGTTCAGTACTTCAGTTCTCTTGCATCTTGTCGCCTTTATGTCATGCGGGGATGATTGTTGACAGGCCAAGCAAATAGCTAAGAAGTAGAGCATCTATTTGTTGTAAATATTAATATAAAATGATATTATATTTTTTAAGCAGTTAAAGATCAAGTAAAGTTGATTATAATCTTAAAAAATAATAGTTAAAGATTAAATAAAACTGATTATAATCTTTAAAAAATAATAAAATAATATTTAAAATTACATCAATGACCGATGCAGTATATATTCTGTCAGCATATCAAAGGCTGAAAACCAGAATGGCAGTTCATGTTAAACCTTGATCAGCTTTATTCCAGGCTTGTAGGGCCAGAGACTCAGAGCTTTGGTTGATAGAAGGCTGCAAGCTCACATGAGAGGTTATCTTGTTGTACATGGAAAGCAGATTCCAGAGCGGTCCCACCTCCCATTATCTCTTTGCACGCCCCCCATCGTGCTTTCTTTCTTGCAAGCAACGAACCATCTGGAAAGCAGGACCATTGGGCCAACGCCTTGTCGAAGCACTCACAAACGACGAGGAGAGGCTGAGGAATCCCAACAAAAATAAATTAAACAACTGGATCAGAAGTAGCCCCGTCGACGTCAAAAGACTGATGAGTTGACGAGCTAAGAGGGACCATGCATGCAGCGCAATTGCAGTTCAGGAGCATCCATCATTCCACATTATTCATGATAGATGATTAAAATACTTTAAAACTAAAAGATTGTATTTTTTTTTATTATTTTTAAATATAAAATTATAAATTCAAATTAAAAGTATATTTAGTATTATTATTTATTTAAAATTATTTTCATTATTTATAAAAATAAAAGTAAAAATATTTTACTTTTTTTTATATTAAAAATTAAAAAATATATTGTTGCTATTGTCATCATTGCTGTGGTGGCTACTAGTACTTTCATCATGCTATCATGCTATTGCTTTCCTTCCATTAGCGTCACTATCGTCATTTTCTTTGCCATACGATTGATGTCCCATTATCTTAGCTATTATTATTTCTGTTGTTACCAAACATTTTCATCCTATTATTGCTGTCATTTTCGGCATCACTACAACCCTACGACCACCATCCTTTCTAATAATCATCGCTCTTACTACCGATCTCACACATAGTTATGTTGTATGGCCTATAAAGTGCCTTCGAATTATTAGGATGTTGAAATCTTCAAGCAGGCAAGGAACAATACTGTAACACTGCAATTAGAATGCTAGCGCTCTAAGTTTATTATTGTTGTCTTTTTGTTACAGAGGAAAAAATAAAAAAAAGAATGCTAAAGCAAAATCAATTGAATAAACCATACATGCGAGAGCAAGGGTCAAGTTCCCCAAATCTTTTACTTGTAAATATGAAACCAAAACATCTTTAAAGCTGATGTAGAACACTTAAATTTTGAGCCTAGCTTAGGGACAAACTCATTGTACATGTGAAATAGATATGCAACTTTTTTGTCATTTATTTTTATTTTCTTTTTCTTTTTCTTGTGTATTAGGGATTAGGGATTGGGGGACACGTCAACATTTTTTTTTTCCTCCCTGTTTATCCAGAGAAATAAATTTTTAAGAGCTTATGAGAAAAACTGATGAGAGGTGATTGAGTTCCAAACTAGATCTAGGATTCAAAATATTTAAAGTTAAAACCACATGTGTTTTTAAAATACCTAGTATGCTTTCATGTTGGGATGCTATTAAAGGAGATAAATTAAAAGATTTTTTTATTAAAGTGAGATTAAGCAGCATTAGGACTCTCATAAAGGGATTAAAGTAAAAAGAGAGCAAATTTTCTTTCTTACATGCTTGTACAACCAACATATATATAGATATCAACATAAAAAAGGATGAGAATGCCGAGCATGACAATGAATTACCTAAACACAACTCTTGTTAAATGTTTACATTAGTTAAAATTTAAAAATATTAGAAGAATCTAAATAGTCCTAATACAAATGTTATAATTTCAATGCTTTAAGATAATTAAGTCACCTCTTTAGTGTTGAGATCTGCAAGCAGACTAGGTCCAACCCTAATTTTACCCAAACCAAACCCAGCCTGATATCATTTCAAGACTCTAAACCAAAACCCACCACTTAGCCAATTGGGACAAATTAGATCACATTCCTAGAAATATTTGCAATGAGGGTGGAAAAATTATGACCTACTCACCAACCCAGCCTGCAATTGACCAGATATAAACACATTAAAGCATCGCATAATTAGGTCAACGTTGTAAATCGGTTGACCAACTTAACCCTTTATTAAATAGGTTAAATTCAAGTTTAGTGTCCAAAGCTGTTTAAAGTGAGCTGGATTGAGAAATGGACTTTACTAGTTGCATGGCGGGCACCAGCGTGGGGCCGAGCGTCGTTGGGTTGGAGCACGGTTCATTGCGAAACGAGTCTCCGTATTTAGGTGCAGGCGATGTCCGCCACCAGCCACGGTCTGGTCGGGGGACAATTGGACAAAGATGGCTTTCTGACGGGCTATCCCCACCACCCACCTTTTTTTTTTCTTTTCTTTTGCCTCTTTACGAGTGATACTTTTCTGTGCCCTTTTTTTTTCCACCTGGTGCATTCTCGCTTAGGATGCTCCGTCCGGCCACTAACATAATGAGATCAAATGCTTGGGGCCAAATAAGGCATCCCCGGTGCGATTAAGATGAACTGCTTTAGTCCACGTTTCGGCTTAAGTCCACATTACTGGCGCCTCCCATAAACAATGACATGATTGTATAGTACGATTGCCGTTCAAATAATTTTGTACTAAATTTAAAGCTAAATTATTGACAGCTGTTTAGACTGATTTTGACCCAACAAAATAAAAAAGAGCACCGGTAACCAATAATTATTAACATAATGATATGATTGCATAGTGTGGTGCAACTCAATAGTGAACTTAATTACGGCGTAACTGCATAAATGTGATGCAACTCAACCATAAATTCAATAATATATCATTCTTGCTCACAGAGAGCTCTAAGCCTCCCTTCTTTTCTTTCGAGCTTTCTCAAGCTCACAATTATTGCCCATAGCACTGACTTGAGCGTCGGGAGAATTTTCGTCGGAATCTTCAGTCCTCGGGACTTGTTTGCATGCTCTCAGATGCAAGAAGCTCGCCGAAGAATCCCGAACTCGCTGAAAGAGGCGACCGAATGCTCGCAAACATTTGGTGATTTGGCGTCAATACATAAAAATGTATAATTGCTCTAAATCGTATGTAGGTGTTTATATTGTATATCACAACACTATGCAATATTTAGTTGACCAAGTGAAATTTTGTCTTTCATAACAGCCTAATGAAAAATATGTAAGATTTTAGTCACAATATCTTAGAGAGACTGCTCATTTTCTTGCAAATTATTATGCAATATCATTTTGCTTTATCATGATTGTGGTCCTTTTCTTGAGGGACCAATGCATCTTTCACGCTTGCTATGTATTTTGAAAGCTCTCCCTGTAATCTCTATGCTTTTTTTTTATTAGAGAAATTTCTATAATTACTATTGTGCTAAACACGTGATGCCAAACACATGAATTTTTAAAAGGAAAAAGCTTGCTGCTTTGCTGCAGAAACAAAAACGAAAAAAAAAGAAAATAGCATGCAGCTTTGCTGCAAAAACAAAACGAACAAAAACTTACTGCTTTGGTAAGAAGAAAAAAAAAAAAAAAAAAAAGTGACCTATCAGGAACTAGTAGAGGTACTCTCTTGGCCGCACCTCTCCTCCCAGTCGACGCCCGTTGCCGTGCCTCTCCTCCGGTCGACACTAGCGGCTAGCCTTGACACGGCGTTAAAGAGAGATGGGGAAGTAGTTTTTTAAATCGGTGCCTTTAAAGCAAGGGGTAAGATCTAAATTTTTTTATAAAAATGATGTTAAAGGAGAAAATGATTTCTCCATAGCCACTTTACCCGGGCTCAGCCCCGTCAGCTGTAATGCTGACAGAAATCGAGCAGAAATCGCCACTGGTATGGTGATTTCATTTCGAATAAAATCGCCACTTCAAGTAGCGATTTCACTCGCGATGAAACCGCCACTTAGTGTGGCGATTTCTGGGTAGATATCTTCGTCAGAAACCCCCGAGTTTATCTTATTTTAAATTTTATAATTCTAAATTTTAAATTTAATTCTAAATTTTAAATTTAATAATATAAAATTAAATAATATATTTTTATTTATCTTATTATTATTTTGAATTAAATAATATCTATAGTTTCAAATCAAGGAGGAGAAAAATGGTATGGTTCACGAAGCGTTTGGAAACTTGGAACGTGATCCCTTCATGGCGTACATAGAGCCAGGTCAATTAATGAAAGGTGATAAAAGAGTAATTTGAAATTCAAATATTTGAAACTATATAGATATTATTTAATTCAAAATAATAATACATATTATTCTGATTTTTTAAATTAATAATATGGAATTAAATAATATATTTTTATTTATCTTATTATTATTTTGAATTAAATAATATCTATACAATTTCAAATCAAGGAGGAGAGAAACGGTATGGTTCACGAAGTGTTTGGAAACTTGGAACGTGATCCCTTCATGGCGTATGTAGAGCCAGGTCAATTAATTAAACATGATTTGAAATTCAAAGATTTGAAACTATATAGATATTATTCAATTCAAAATAACAACACATATTATTCTATTTTTTTAAATTTAATAATATGGAATTAAATAATATATTTTTATTTAATTTATTATTATTTTGAATTAAATAATATCTATACAGTTTCAAATCAAGGAGGAGAGAAACGAGGTTTATGAAGCATTTGAAAACTTGGAACGTGATCCCTCATGACGTACGTAGAGCCAGATCAATTTTTTAAAGGTATATAAGAGTAATTTGAAATTCAAAGATTTAGATATTATTTAATTCAAAATAACAATACATATTATTCTAATTTTCATTTTGGTTTATGTTTCTATTTTAAAAATTCTTTATATTTAGAAATTATTTCATTTATTTTTAATCTATAGTTTCAAATATTGAATTTGATTTGAAATTTAAAAAATAATCATACATATATTTTATTTATCTAATTTTTATTTTTAATTTAGAATAATAATTCTAAATTTTAAATTTAATAATATGAAATTAAATAATGTATTTTTTTATCTTATTATTATTTTGAATTAAATAATATCTATACAGTTTTAAATCTTTAAATTTTAAATCACTCTTTATCACCTTTAATTAATTGACCTAGCTTTACGTATGCCATGAAGGGATCACGTTCCAAGTTTCCAAACGCTTCGTAAACCTACCGTTTCTCCTCCTTGATTTGAAACTATATATATATTATTAATTTAAAATAACATAAGATAAATATAAATATATTATTTAATTTCATATTATTAAATTTAAAAATTAGAATTAATTTAAATTTTGAATTAAATTTAACATTTTGAATTATAAAATTTAAAATAAGATAAACTCGGGGGTAGATATCGCCACACCAAGCGGCGGTTTCATCGCGAGTGAAATTTCACCCTGAATCACCACTAGAAATGGAGATTTTATTCGAAATGAAATCGTCACACCATGTGGTGATTTCTGCTTGATCCCTGTCAGCATTCGAGCTGACGGAGCCGAGCCCGGAGGGTGAAGTGGATATGAGAAAATGTCATTTCAAAATGCCATTTGAAATGATGTTTTTCCCTTTAACACTATTCTGTAAAAAGTTTGGATCCCATTCCGTTGCTTTAAAATGGGTGCCTTTGGCACCGGTTTGAAAAACTAATCGAGATGGGTACAAAACCGGAACAACAATTGAGTTGCACTTGCACCGCATCATGCAACCACGTAATTGTGTCGGCGAATCCCCACTTTCCCCGGTGAATCCCCTGCTTTCCTCTCTCTGGCGTGTCCCGCAATCCCCAATACAAAAGAAAAAAAAATAAAAAGAAGAGAAGAAATGGCAAAAAGTTGGCATACCTATTTTCATATGTGCAATGAGTTTGTCCATCAATTTCAAAGATGTTTTGGTTTCAGAATTACAAATAGAAGATCTTGGTAACTTGACCCTTGCTCTCGCATGTACTACGGTTTATTCAGTTGATTTTGTTTTATCATTTTTTTTCCTCTATAACAAAAAAACAACAATAACAAGCTTGGAGCGCTAACATTCTAATTGCAGTGTTACATTATTGTTCCTACCTGCTTGAAGATTTCAACGTCCTAATGGTTCGGAGGCACTTTATAGGCCTTGCAACATAACCATGTGCGAGATCGGTAGCAAGAGCGATGGCTAATTACTTGAAAGGTGCTAGCAACATAGATGGTGGTAGTAGGGTTGCAGTGGTGCTAACAATGCCCGCAATAATATGATCAAAATGTTTGGTAGCGGCAGAAACAATAATAGATGAGATAATGGGGACGCCAATCTTATGGCAAAGAAAATGACGATAGTGGTGTTAAGGGGAGAAAGGTGATCATCTAGAAATAGGATGATAGAATGGTGAGAGTACTGGTTGTCACGACAACGATGATGATGACAGTAAAAATATAACATGTTGCTGCTGAAATATGTCCTTCGACTCGGACGCAATCAAGCTTCGGTGCGGGCTCCCTTCTGGGTGGACCTGCAAATAGTCCTCATGGGAGAGGTGTTGGGGGTGACCCTCTCACTACAAGGGGAAAAAAATATTGCGACGCCCAAATGCGTCGCAATTGCATCGCTAAACATGCTATAGCGACGCAATGACGGCGTCGCTCAGATGTCCGTTGCAATATCCATTTGTCGCAATATTGCGACTCTTTGCGACGTAATAATGCATCGCAATATTGCGACGCATACAAATGCGTCGCTAAATTTAAAACTAATTTTTAATATTTAAAATTATTATTAAATATTACGACGCATTCAATTGCGTCGCAATTTGCGATGCATTTAGTTGCGTCGTATATTTAATAATAATATTTTTGATATAATTGCGATGCAATTTGAGTCGCTAATGCATCGCAAAGAAAATTTTTTTTAAAATATTGCGACGCAAGGTCATTGCATCGCAATATTATGAAAAATATTTTAGATATAATAGCGACGCAATTTGAGTCGCTAATGCGTCGCTATTAATTTTTTTTTAAATTATTGCGACGTCAGGTCATTGCGTCACAATTTAATAATAATATTTGAAAATATTAGCGATGCAATTTTAGTCGCTAATGCATCACAAATTAAATTTTTTAAAAATATAAAAAATTAA